>JALJCO010008699.1:0-46353 GCA_023101725.1 Atherinomorus stipes
TACACTATACCAACTAACAGTCAAAAAGACAATGACACCATAGTGTAATCCGCTGTAACTACTCCCACCAGATCTCTGAGTTTTACACTCTCGGTGATGGAGCTGAAAGCAGGGGTGTTTCACTATCAAAATTTAGGGTTACAATGCTGTAATTTGCTCAACAGCCATAATCTTCTGCAAGGTAGAGCTTAAATAAAGGAGACATATGTTGGAGCTGATGCATTCACATCACTTGCTGTTTTGCTGGATTATCTTTGTGCATAACAAAACATCATTTTAATAGTTGATAAAAAATATTTATCCCCTCTTGGAAAATCTTGTCAACTCTCATGGTCTATTGTCCTGCCTGGACAGGCAGAGACTCATCAGCTTCCATAAGCAGCCTGAACTCAGAAATGAGGGCACATGACAACCCGTCACTGACTACAGGGTAAAGAACGCATGAATCACACACATGTAACATGGGTAGAAACTATTGAAATTTGAAATTATTGGTCACATTTCTAAAGAAAAAATTTTATGGCTTCTAATAATAATTGCACTGAGCTATCCCTCATTTTTGGGAACTGGCCCTTTAAGTTGTCTATTATATAGACAGCTTTGTTCATCCTTTGAGTTAGGTGGCTTTTCAATGACTGGATTAAAAATGAAGGTAGCCGAGGACAAAGTCCAAATAAACACTTTTGTGTTACTACTAAGGCTGCTCAATTATGGCAAAAATGATAACCGTGATTATTTTGATTGGAACTGAGAGATCTTGATCATTTAAACACGATCATTCAATAACTCTAATGAAATTACTGAACATTAGTAATGGCTTTTAAGCAGTGTTATCTTTAGGATGTCAGACATAGGGCTGGACGATATGCCGGTATGACAAGGTATTTACATTTGAGAACATTTTACCTACAAACCTGGTCAAGCCACAACATCACAGCAGTAAAGCTTTGCATACCATCAGCAAAGCTGCTTTCAAGATTGGGACTCTACATCTGATGTGAAGTAAGCATCTTAAGGTAAACTGGCTGATAAATACAGAGGAAATGTCCGGCACCAACTATTAATCCAGCGCAAACAGGCCTTAATATATACGCTCAATTGTCAAATTGACCAGCGGCCCATTTTGAATTGTGTATTTCTACAAAGACTTTCTGTATAAATGTGTGAGGCTCTGTGGCTTTAGTTTTTTCATGAAGTGCAGAGAAAGCTGCTATATTTTAATATACTAATTTTATGTGCTTGACTATTTTTAAAGAAATCATTTAGATATTGCTGGATGATCAATAACATTTTCTCTGCGGTGTGACAAATACATATCTATTAATGTCCTACAGACATTAAAGCACCCCCCTGTATCCTTAAGCCATTTTCCCACAAATTGGGGGGTTTACATTTTTCAAATGTGCGTCGACCAGCTCATAATTGGCATTAGGCTCCTTTCCCATTGACAAAAAAAGCCGGGTTTGATCACCTGCTGGCTAGCTGTGTGTCCTCTGATCCTACCACTGCGTGTCTGGTGACGCCATCACGCTGGGTTAGCGTTGATGACATCATCAGTGCTACAGAAATCAGGAATGTAAGCAACGATGGAAAGCAATGTGGAAGGTAGTCAGCGTGCTTTATTGTTTTCGCTATTTTTTTCGGTCCTCAGAATAGTCAGAAATCAGCAGATGATGGCCGATTTTATGGCACAGATGGAACGTAGGCGACATGAATTTGTGGCCAAAATGGAAAGGAGCCGCAGAAGGAGGAGAAGGGGCCTTTGTTGCCTCCATGGTGGCAATTGCCATTGCTGCCACACCCAGTGTTCGCCGTATGTGGATCCAGGATCGAACACACAGTTTTTGGTCAACAATTGAGCATTTGGACGACGAGCAATGGAAGTCTCACTTTCGAATGACATGGGACACGTTTGATTATGTAGTCGAACTCCTTGCTCCAGCCATAACCCAGCAAGCTACAAACTTTTGGAAGCTCATTGAGCCACGCCGGAGGGTTGCCATAGCTCTGTGGTGGTTTGCAACCCCAAGGGAATACCGCACCATTTCCTGCCTGTTTGGTGTTGGACTGTCGACTGTGTGCAAGATAGTGAAGCAGGTCACAGATGCATTGGTGGATACCTTGTACCAACGTTTCATTTGCCTACCAAGTGGACAACGCTTGGATGCTGCAATTGCAGGATTTAGAGAGCGCGGTTATCCCCAATGCGCCGGTGCTATAGACGGGACACATATTCCAATTATTGCTCCCAGAGATAATCCAGCTGACGACTACAACAGAAGGGGTTGGCATTCAATCAACTTGCAGGCTGTGGTGGATCACAACTTCTGGTCAGCAAAGCAATTTGACAAAACAAAATAAACACTATTGCAAGTCAGAGTTAAGGGTGTTTATTACTTATGTTCAGTGTTGTAACACTTCTTTTCCTTTGTTTCAGTTTCACAGATGTATACATTGGCTGGCCTGGACGTACCCATGATAATAGGGTGTTTGCCAATTCAGATATCTTTATCACTGCGGAGGCACATCAAAATGGCTACCTTTTCCCCAGAGAGGTATGAAATAAAATTGCAGAAAATCTGGACGCTATGTTGGACAGTTGATATCTTTTAAGTGTTTTCATTTACATTGATAACATGATGCTGATATCCTTGAGTTGAAACAGATAAAGTAAAAGGATCTGATTTTGGTTGTCATTATGCATGCAAGAAAAAATATGAAAATATGAAAAAAAATATGAAAAAAAGCTATGACGGGGTCCACGTGTTACAGCCTTGACTGTTGCGCAGACCCTGGGACACACGGCGGCAGCCCACCCAGTGGTTCCACCAGGACTGCTGCACATGCATCGTCTTCAACGGTGGTTCAACAGCCTACGCTTAAACCTCAAGAGGCAAAAGTTTCAGCTGTTGAAGGTCCCCCCATCAGTGCAGAGCAACTTGCAGTACTGGGGATCCCCAAAACATTTGTTGACCGGGACACCACTAGGTCGAGTGACCTAGTGGTGTTCACAGATACCTCCCTAATGGGATGGGAAGGCACCTGCCTGGGCAGAGCAATATGTGGTGTGTGGCATCTGGGGGAGGACTGTCACATCAACCTCCTCGAGTTACGGGCAATATTCCTGATTTTCTAACACTTCAGTCACCTCTTAAGGGGGAAGACGTGTTGGTGAGGAACGACAACTGCACCACAGTTGTCAACAGACAGGGCGGTGTACATTCTGCGGCCCTGTTAACAGTGGCAGAGAAACTGTGGTCATGGGCTTCAGAGCACCCGTTATCTCTGAGAGCCCTCTGCGTTCCAGGAATCAAGAACAGAGGGGCCGACCTTATGTCAAGGGGCGGCCCCCTGGAAGACGAGTGGAGACTGCATCCAGAAGTGGTACAGCAGATCTGGACTCGATTCGAGAGGGAAACGGTGGAACTGTTTTCAAACAGATCAAACACCCACTGCTCCCATTGGTTCTCCTTGAGCCCGCAGGACCACCCACCCTTGGGGGTGGATGCGTTTGCACACGCTCCATGGCCATGAAGGCTGCTTTATGCCCCCTCTGTCTCATTCTCCAGTTTCCTAAGAGAGTGAGGGTGAAGCGGCTGAGGGTCATTCTGGTGGCTCCCTACCACAGCTGACCACATTGCTGGTGGCTCCACCGTGGCCCATTCCCCAGTTCCTGGGGGTACTGTCTCAGGAGGCAGACGTGGTTCAGGCGCTGCAGACCCTGGGTCAGCCACTTCTAGTCTGGCCCCTGAAAGGAACAGGCTAATTCGGGTTGGTGTGACTGCTCAGGTGGTGAGTACCATCCAAGCAGCTAGGGCTGGCTCTACCACTGCCTGTTACAGGGCTAAGTTGTTGGGTTTTCAGCGTTGGTGCGAGGGGAGGAAAGTGAACCCACTGACATGTTCAGTGGGGGACACCCTTTCCTTTCTACAGCTTTTGGTGGATAGAGGGCTGTCTCATGCGACTGTTTACGCTGCAGCCATCTCATCCTGCCACGAAGGGTTGGGCAGAGGTCCAGTCTTCGCCCACCCTCGGGTTAAGCGGTTCCTGCTGGGAGTCAGAAGGCTACGACCAGTGGGGCATACTTCTGTACCTCAGTGGGACTTACAGTTAGTGCTCGAGGCCCTCAATAGGGACCCCTATGAGCCTTTGGAACCCTCCTCCTTCAGGGCGTTGTCAATCAAGACAGCTTTGCTTCTTGATCTGACATCAGCCAAGAGAGTGAGTGAACTGTGTGCCCTGTCAGTCCACCAGAGTTGTTTACTCCTTCATATAGTGATCTCAAGCCCAAAGGTCTCAGCAAAAGGATACACACATCTAACCAAATATACTTTGGGACACCTACTGATTAGAGATGTCCCGATCAGGGTTTTTTGCCCCCGATTCCGAGTACGAGTCATTTGATTTTGAGGATCGGCCGATACCGAGTCCCGATCCGATACTTCTATAATAAAATGAAAATTTAAGAGAAAAAGACAGTGTTTCCCCTACAGCAGTGGTCTGTAGGGGTAGACACGCCCTACTGGCCGGCTACTTACATGAAAATTTCAGTGGGCCATCGCGTGTACGCGATTGGAGGAAAGTTGTTGTACCGACAGAGTCCAGTAGAGGGCTCCTCTCGTGTTCATATAACTAGGGTTACAATACCGTAACCTTCATTCTCACTCATGGAGAAAAGTAGGGACATTAGCACTAGCTCCTGGTGTTAGCACTAGCCAGGATCCGGCGATGGCTCCACCAGAGTTGGTTGGAATTGGCTGCTGAAGTAACCTACAGCTATGGAGCTCCACCATAATGGTGATGTTTTCTTCAGTGAGTCTGCACTTTGCAGATATTCATTAGCAGATGAGGCAAGTTGGAGGTGGAGCAGAGGTAGAGGGAGGTGTGGCTCATGACATGCTTTGTTTTGGTCGACAGGCAGTGCTCAACAGCAAACTTTGCGGTGAAACGCTTTTGCTTTTTGCCCCTTTAAAGTTTGATATAAAAAAGGGTAACATGCAAACAATGATCATTTCCCACACTATACATTTTTTTCCCCATTTTGTGGCACTGGGGCTTTGATTTAATAGTAATTGGACAAGAAATTGGGCAGAGAAAGGTGAGGTGACATGCAAGTATTGAATTTAACTGAAACCTGGGCTGGTACTTGTGCGCAAGTACTGAATTTAACCAATATTCTGATAGGACTGAGCACCATTCCAAGGTATATCAGACTGAAAAATAAACATCCTCCACTCAATTACAGATATCATACATTCACAGTTCAACTAATGTAGCCACACACACACACTAGAATGCATGTGTAACTTCACACAGTCGCATGAACTGGTGTGTGCATGCCACCACTCACCCATCTCTATTTACTGACTGACCTCAGGGTGAACCCCTTCTGATTGTAGTCATCTGTTTGTTAACTACATTTTCCATGGGAGAGTGACACAGTGATTGATGAAGGATGGCACGAGGAAGACAGAGAAATGGAGAATGAGAGAGACCATAAAGAAAAACCATAAACTGCGAAGATATGAGTGAGATGGAAAAAAAGGAGGAGACAGGAAGAGACAAAAATAATCAGGGAGGAAGTCTGAGTCAGAGATGGAGTCAGAATGAGAGAATGGAAGCAGAAAGATAATCATCCCACTTTCCAGTTACAGTGTTACATGCTGATTGGTTGAATGACCTCTGGGCAAACCCCTCTCTGTGCCATTAGCAACGGGAAGACTGATGGAGAAAATATAGTCCAATGAGGAACCAAAAGAATTTAGATGAGGAGATTGTTGATCCTCACTTAAAGGCAACTCTGGAATATTTTACTCACCAGAGCTACATATATTCTTGAAAGCAAAATTTAAGCCAATTCAGATAGAGGGATTTGATTTGCAAGAAAACACGTTAATAAATAAATGAGAAATACTTTTCTAAAACACATTAAAGACTAACATCTACTACATACCTTGTATTGGTTTTCTATTCAGGATTTTTTAGGGGCATTATAAAAATACTCTACAAGACAGTGCCATTTATAGTGAGTACAAGTCTACCCTTAACATGATCTATAAAATGGGACAAATAGGACGCAAAATTTGTGATGCCAGGCTAGTTTTATCTGTTGTATTATTCTATGAACATAGGGATGAAATACGCTGTAACTGTCTCCAGTGATAAATTGTACCCTAACCAATACATAAATAAGGCTATCTCAAAAATTTTAAACTAGCCCTTCAAACAAGCAAGAGATCTTTGAGAACAACCATGGTAACCTCAGCCTCAAAACTAGACTCAGTGGATATGAGAACTCCAAAGTGTCCCTGTACACAATGTTAACTTGTGTCCACAAACCCAATCAACCGATGAGCCAATAAAGACTTCAGACAAGAACCTACTAGTTGCTTACAGTAAAAGAAATTGAGCATGGCACACCTATTTTACTTTTTCTTTTACTTTTTCTATCACAGAGCTTCATTACAACAAAAACAAGAAAATGCAATGCAACAGACTTCACCATGCAATAGCAACAACGTATGTAGAACTAGATATATCGATGTAAAATGTGGGACAGGTCTCCACCTCTCCTCCTCATTTTGCATGCAACAGGAGCTGCCTGTTGTGGTGATTGCTGGGTTGAACAGACAGTTTTTTATATTGGGGCAGGTATCTGCTCCTCACTATGCCTTCATTCATTCTGCTGTGTGTCAGCAGTTGGTTTTGCTAGTTCTGCCTTGGACTCATCATCTGTGACCCTTAGTGCCATCTCTTGCCTGTGGATAGGAGGGGTTGGCGTTGGTTTCTGGGCATTACACCTGCTCAATTTCTCTACAGTGTGGTGGTGTACTGGCTTTTGCCTGTATCTCACAGCTTCATGCTATGTAAGCTGGTCTGATTCCTCAACTGAGTTGGGCTGCAACTTCTTCCTCCCTGTGAGACGGGGAGCCCATCATCAGCTGGTAGGACATCTAATTCTAATTTCAAAAACACATTTGAATTTCTGGCATGACTTTTTGTACTTTTATATACACACCACTTGGCTGTGGGCTGCAGCATGCCCCCCTCAGTGCTCTTGGATGCTCTGCTGTCTGGTCTGATTTGATTTATTTTGCACATTGTTTTTAAGAGGACTATCCATCCTGCTTTTCCTTGTCCTGGAGCCTTTAACACCCTCCTGCTCACCTCAGCTCTGATTCCAGTAGCTGCTACCGGACTCATTGGGTCTCATTCACGAAACGTTAGTAAATTTACGAACAGATTTACTTGTAAAGGCCTACTCCACTAAAAACTTACTCCGGATTCAGGAACACATTCGGGAAACTCAGATTTGATCGTAAACATGTGTGTAGATCATGAATGCCAAACGATCGTAAATTGACAGCACGCCCCGGTAATCAGTTGTTTATATAGATCTCCGCCCATGAATAGGCAATGAGCTTCATGAAAGAAGGTTCAGGTTGACACCTCCGGCCTACCTGTCAGTCACAAAGCAGAAAGAGAGAGAGAGAGAGAGAGATAGAAGGACTTCCCTGAAGCAGAGATAGATTATTTTGAGTGAAGTTGATTTAAATATTATATATATATATATATATATATATATATATATATATATATATATATATATATATATATATACACACACATTATTCAATTCAACAATTAGCAGTGGTGAGACAGGGACAGGCAAATCAAAACCCTGGAAGGAATAACAGACGCAGTTCATGTCCCCTGCTTCTCTGATGTCCCCATGCCCGAGAGGTAGAAACGTATTAGTGCACACAGAAAAAAGTTGCTAGACGAGCGCAAGAATTATTAGAGCACTTTACAGGAATCATCCGACTAAATATTGAAGCCTATATAATTGTTTGTCTTGTCAAGAATATGCCTCATCAGGTTGCGATTTGTGGAAATAAATACCTAAATAAAAACAGAAGGGGGGGGGGGGGTGTCAATGAATATTTTTAATCAGTAAAAAGAATGACCACATCAACTTTTTCACACAAACATTTTGTTATGTATTTGCTGTCTTTTTCGGAGTGTTGTCGTTGTTTACACAAGTGCTACACACAGTCGAGAGCATGCGTACAGTTTGTTTGTTGCCACGAACAGATCGGAGCTACTTAAATGTTGATGAATGCGAGATTCATGTAAATTTACATCTACTAACAGTTTACACACAAATTCGCTCTGCTCACGTTTCATGAATAAGACCCACTACTTCTACTCTGGAAATCAAAAGTACAGCTGGGCTCGTGCTGGAGGTTCTGCAGCTCTACCTGTTGAGTGGACTTCTATATGGTTTGCTAGTTTTTGCATTTTGGGTTTGTGGTTTTGTTTTGAGCTCCATGCATTAACCATTCCATCAAGTTCCATGTTGTTTTTGTTGACCTCCAGTTCTCCATGTCCACTTATTTCCAAAGATTAGTTCAACTTTTTTTTGTTTACATATGTCTTAATATATATTGTGTAATTAAACTGTTAGTCCCTCTGTCGTCCTGGTCTATTTTGAATCTGTGTAGCCTACTATTTATGAGGGTGAAAATCCCCAATTGGCAGCGCTGGTTTTTGGTAGAGATTTTTGTTCTCTCGCTACGAGAAGAAAAGGTCAAAAGCACTGCTGGCATCCTACCATGCAGGTGTTTCTATTGCCATTTCGGGCAGAACAATTTCAAGTTCAAGATAGAATGTATAAGATGGGACCAAAGTCTTAAAGGAAGATGTTTACTCATGGAAGACTTCAGCTTGCCAAGTGCTCCAGTTTTATGTGATTGTTACTTCTGTGCATTGTAAGCACACTTTGTAGAAAGGTTTTACACAAACACCATTACACACACATACAGACTAATGCACAAATGCACACACACAGGTACATGCACTCTGTAACAAGATTTAATGGCTGAAAAAGCTTGAGATGGATTTCCTCAAACTCATACTGGCACACAACTGCTAAGGCTGCCTACTGTGTCTGTGATGTGAAAGAGCAGGAAAGCGATCATCCATGTCTAGTTAACTTTTCTGAATACGCATTCTCAATCATTACACAGTCTTTATAACATTTCTCCACCAAAAAGGACTCATACATTTAGAACACCCCAAAAAAAGGTTTTGATAGTAACCCATTGATAATTTTGATTCTAGCAGTTGACAAACTAGCCCTTTAATTTTTTCAATGTTAAATTAGAAATGCAAATAGATCTATAAAGAAAAAACATGCTAAACTCATGATGAAAAAAAAAAAATTGGAAATTGATTATAATCAAGCTTTGCATTCAAAGGCAGCAACCAGTCAGACATCAGTGAGAACACCTAGGGGGATTGCTCTGTGGATGAGCGGTTGAGCAGAGGTAACAAATTAGTTTTCTTTGATGAACACTAAGTGAAAAACAAGGTAACAAGCTGTTGTCTTTTAAAAAATGTGTCAGCCTTTACAACAACAACAAAAAAAAAAACTTATTGCCTAGGATAAACTACATTTTGAACAGGATAACCTACATTTTGACAAAACGAAGTTCTGAAGTTCCACTCTCATTTAGTGGCATACTGACCTCTTTGGCTGAAAATTGTCCTAAAGGTGATTTATTCCCCAGGAAGATGATCAGACTGAGCATTAAGTGACGCTGTTGGTTTGATGTCCAGGGAAGAGTAAAGTGTGCTGAAATGCTTGGTTTCCCCTCAGCCAGTTTTACTGAACATCTTTAAGAATATTTGAAAAGGAAAAGAACAAAGCTACTTTAATATCACACAACTTCCCCGCTGATATGCTTAGACTTAAATGATATCGACTTAAATCACTACCAGTTCATCTCATCATTTCCTGGAAAGTAATTCAAGTGAAAAACAGATAATTTCAGGTTCACGGAGCTTTACAAAATCTAAAGTGCCAAAAGATTATTTTTTTTAAATGCCAATTTTTAAAGCATTTTAAGAGCTTTAACTATTAAAGTTGGTGTTTACTTATAATTGCAATATTGTCTTCTTGGACTTATTTTTCCATTACAATGAAACAGCAAAAGGAAAACCACCACATGGTAAGATGCAGATTCTAATGAAAAAAAAAAAAAAATCATCCTTATGAAAACACTTTCATACATCCGTTCAGCTCATCTAAAATTTGCAGTTTTAGTAAAACTATCTTGCAAGCATATGCAAACCTTTCTGTACAATTGATACTCATTTTAAAAGTTTTGCAGTAAAAAAAGAAAAAAAAATTGGCATCCCATAAATTTTATTTTGCAGCATGGAAAAGCTAAAGTCCTCAGTAAGATAGTGCTTCACCGTAACGATAGAAGAGTTGGTGTTCTGAATCAATTACTTTGAAGTTTCTGCAAAACTTAATTCCCAGTCATAAATCTTTTAGAACATTAAAGAAAAGCAATATATTGCATCATACTCAGTTTAAATAGCATCACTGAGAACTGAAGGTCCCAAATTACTCGACACTTGGGGTCTGTTTCAATCAACGCACTTGTGGTACACTACTTTTGGAGTACAAGTGCGGTTTCAACTAAAATTCAGTGTTCTTAAAGGAGTCATCACCCGGAAATCCCACTTTTTCACGTTAAAACGTGTATTGGAACAGGACCTCAGTTATAACGTGCCAGAAACTCCGGAAAGTGAAAGTAACTTCATCTTTGAGTGCGGGCTCTCTCTTCTCACCAGAATCGGCCACAAGCACGTGCTCTCCACAGTACGCGGTTTGGATTTCTTTCTCCAGATGATGTGAACTAGAGAGGCTGCTAGTTGCTAAGCTAGCCTCTTTACCGCCACCTAAAAGCAACTGATTACCTGCCGTGGAGTCGTTATGATCAGCTGTTATGACGTGAACTAGATAGACTGCGAGCGAGCTGCTAAGCTAGCCTCTTTAGCACCACCTGAAGGCAGCTGATTACCTGCCAGGGAGTAGGACCAGCTTTGTCAGAAAGGATGCCAACGACAAGGAGGAGGAGGGGGGAGATTGCCATGCTGAGTTGCCTCGGCAGTTTTCAGTGCTCTAACAGGAGGGACAGCACTACCAGGGAGCAGTGGATTATATTTATCAGTGAGGATGTGCAGTCGGTAAGTGTTGCTGCTTGTGTAACTTATCTTTTGTGTCAGAGACCAGTAAACGGTGGTTGACGAATGGACAAGCTGCTAATGTAGCTACAGAAGCTAACAAAAGTTAACGTGGTTAACTTCACGTCAGACGTCCGCTCCTTATATTCATCAGAGTCCAGCCCTTTTACTCCGGATCCTCTATCAACCGCACCATTACGTTTTTATCACGTTTTTCTCTGTTGGGACATCATTTTCCTTCACCTGCTATGTCCTGATAAAACTTTGTTTTGGCTTTGACATTTGTTTCGTGAACGCGCTTACAGACAGGTCTAGCTCTCGTGCGTATTCTTGCGACAAACAATAGTTGGGGATAAAAAGAGGTTAAAATGAGCTCATTAAATTTTTATCCCACCCAACTAGAATTAAAATTTCATTTGAAGATAATTTAAGGATTGTGTATGTAAAACAGCAGGTTATGACACCTTTAAAGTACCCGGATGCTGCCCTAAAACTGGTAAAAAACGTAGTTCAGTACAAAGCACACTACTCACACTAAACAGACACCATCTTGCTGACGTAGTGGAAGAGGCGGTACTTTAACTGTTTTCAGAGCTGAATAATGGTGGTGAACGAAGTGGTGGTGATGCCTGCTGCAGCAGAGGCGGTGTTGTACTTATGTGACATTGATTAGTAATTACATCTGAATGATTTAATGTACATGTAGCATGCTACCAAGCTGTTCACTCCCTGATGACAGTTATGAACTGGTCATTTGTTTGAGGCTGCAGTTATACCGGCTCAGTAGAGTTAGCTCACATTAGCGGGCAATGCTAGTCTGTCACTTTTGCTTAGTACAGTGCTCTATTCAGGTCATTTAGCAACACCAGTGTGCACTACATATGAAGTACACAACGCAAACTTCGGACTGAATTCCAGTGCACTCGGGAGTGTGTGGTTTGAGACACAGCTTGGTTGCACCTCCATTTTTACATCTTGTTTATGCTGCTTACACACCTCCCCTCGATCTTTACTTTTGACTGTCAATGATATTGTTCAGTAGGGCTGCCACGATTATTTGATTAATCAACTTATTGTCGACTATCAAAATAGTTGGTGACTAATTACATAATCAACTAATCGTTGATTGCTTATAAGCTTCGTTTTTCCTCTTGAATTTGCCAATGTACCTTCTGCTGCCTTGTCTGCCTTTCTGTCTGGTCAGCTTTTCTTGAATTGTATATTGGCATAAACAAAATACACACACCACCAGCCAAAAGTGTGGCCACATTTTTCCATCAGATTCAGTGAGAAAACGTCCAAACTTATATGCTATAATTTTTATATAATCCAATTAGTTGACTAAATCCCAAAATAATCTGTGACTATTTGATTATCAAAATAATTGTTTGTGGCAGCCAGATTGTTCAGTAATGGCAAGAATCACTACTAATTACAGGGTTGCACAATATTAGAAAAAACACCTTTTTTTAACCTTGCAATATATAGGGCCTAGCCCTATAGCATTAAAATTGCATTATGAAAAAAAACAAGTACATTTTTTGTCTGCATCTGAGAGTAATTCTTGTTATTTTTTATTGTTTGCTTTTATTGTGCTCGGGCCAGAGTACATGTTTTGTTTCAATACGTACAAATCTGAATTGTTTTTTGCCACAAATATTTGTTCTTCTGCTAACTAATGCTGCCTTCGAGTGGTATGGGAAAGATGATCCTTCACACTTGTTAAGTGGAAATTACCAGTAAGATGTGTTCAAATAATTCTGTTGTTGTAATGAAGTGAAACACTGGAGGCCATCCTTCACTGACTGCTAGCTAGCAGTTAAGCATCTGCTCTTTGGAGGTAAAACTGAACAAGTGTATTTTCAAAAACAAAAACCAAGTTTAAAAGGTAATGTTATTTAAGGTAGAATCTCAAAATTTCCCCCCTGAAAATAAACTATATGCAGGTGAAATCTGTCTCACTCTGCGCCTTTGGGCCTCTACTCTTGTATTGTGGTGACTGTGTTTGCAACTTCTCCTCCTTGACTGTATTTTGTTTTTTCCCCCTTGTTTTGGTTTATTCGGGATGTTTCTGGGCGGAGATTTGCATCAGACTCCAGCCAATGAGAGAGCTAAAGGTGTGGCACTCTGTGGGGATAAACTCATCGATTGGTGCACACACCAGATTCACTTATAAAAGTAACATGTACGTCTACTCGGACAGAACACATTTTTGTTTTGACTGCTTGAAATGAAGCAATCAATCAATCAAACATGTTTGGGTTGCAAGAAGAAAGTCAGAGCAATCAGAAAAGTCATGCAAGCACAGAAAGAAAAGGCAAAATGTTCAGAAATGCCACATCCAAGATTCAAACGTGGAACCTTCTCCTGTGAGGTGACAGTGGGAACCATTACATTGCATTTACAACACTTCAGTTCAGTTCAAATTCAATTGGCGTCTATTTAAACAAGTTATACCACTACTTCCAGGGTTTATTGCAGTTTTGTGAGATAGTATGTTCAAAAAATGATTGCATTTATAAGAATAAGTTAACATAAATGCACACACACACAACCTGCCGGGCACAAACACTGCTTTCAGTCAGCTCTCTTCAAAATATAATAGCTAGTTGTATCCTCTCACAATGGCATGTGGACACACACACACACACACAAACAAGTGTAATAGATTTCCCCATCATCACTGTAGAAAATTACCAACGGATGAACATCCACATCCTTGATACATGATTATTAAACAGCAAATAGCAGACAGAGAGGTAGGGAAAGTCATTTGGTGAACAACACAGAAAAGGCTGAAGAGGGAAAATGAAGGACAGAGATGGCAAGGGAGAAATGAGCGGAGATGATTATAAGGTTGTATTGGCAAGTGGACATTGTGAGAGTCATTCACCAAATGACAAAAAGACAGTAATATTTACCAAACAGTTCAATGAAAGATGCACTGAATTATTCAGCAAATGGCATGATGGAAAGTGAAGCAGCAATGTGATGGGATAAAGAATAAGAAGGGGAGAGATGGGAAGGTATAGACCAGGCCATTTTGAAAATGGTCAGTGACATGACAGTAATTGTCACCTTATTAAAATAAATAAATAAATAAAATAGAAGGGAGAGGAAACAAGACAAGATGTTAAGACCAGGGAGGAGGTGTGAGGAGATGAGATTGTAATTGGGTCATAACACATAACCATAGCTATAATTGCACTATTTAGAGATAAAGGGAGTTAAGAGGGCACTATTAACCCCTTTTTTTCATGTAATTCTTTTAAATTGTTTGGTTTCAAAAACAGAAATCTCAATGCTAACTGTGACAAAAAGTGTAAATAATTCAGTCTTTCGTGATATCCAAAAAACACTTAAACATACAATTTTTACAGATGGGTTTCTGAGCAATGTCACAGATAGGATGCGCGCGCAACCAGGGGGGCAAGAAAACACAGAAAAAGCATTATTGAACTATGAGAAGACCTGTGTTTCACGTACAAGACTCAACTTTTAATGCAGATGAGGTCAAGATATGACGTGAAAGTGTCAGGGAAATATAATGTTTATGTCCTGGTATTTGTTCAGTTGCAAAAATCAAAACATTATGTAAACAGATGAAAATGGTGATAATAGGACAGTAGGTGTGACTGATCTTCACAAAACCCTCTCAGATAACTTATTCAGGTTTAGACTACATGATTTATTTAGTCTTTCACCATGGTCACCATGTAGGATTAAACCATCGCGGTGGCAAAAAATATTCTGGTGTTCTAGT
Source organism: Atherinomorus stipes (assembly GCA_023101725.1). NCBI lineage: Eukaryota > Metazoa > Chordata > Actinopteri > Atheriniformes > Atherinidae > Atherinomorus > Atherinomorus stipes. The sequence goes on from JALJCO010008699.1 coordinate 14,801, forward strand.
CGGGAGACTGGTACTTATTCCTGCATCACCGCCGCGGTCGGCTGCATCACAACACTGTAAACTGTAAACACTGTAGCTGTGTGTGACAGCCGTCCTCTGCTCAGGCAGGAAAATAAAGAAGAATAAACTGATGGTGGAGTCGTTTACAAACATTCACGTGGATGTGGAGATTTAATACGAAGTACGGGGGTCGTAAATCAGATGGCGTTTGAGTTTATACCGTTAGCTTGTTCGCAGTTAGCTAGTCTGTCTGTCTACCATGATCTCATACACAATTAAGCACAACGTTACACAAGCAGCAAAACTTACCGACAGCAATGCGTGTTAGTCCTAAACAGTTGGAATCGCCTCCTTTCCAAACGTAGTGATGACGTTGTCTTTGCCTGGTTTAATCCCAAACTAGTGAAAGTTGCTCCTGTATGGAGGTGGTGAAGACAACAACGGAGCTGGACCTGCTGCAGACCGCAGACTGTTGTGGCCTATTTTGGTTTTAACAAATAGTCTAAACGAAAGCTTAAGCCGCTTTCTAACTCGGGTTTTTCAGGCAAATTTCAAATGAGGTCCAAACCGAATAATATCCATTTTTTAACAAGAAAAATGCCGTTTCCGGGTGATGACTCCCTTGCCAAGTTAGTGTAATGGTAATAGAAATATAACAGAGCAAAGCTGTGTCGGTATTTTTTTATTCGTCATCAAAATACAGATTTATTCAATATAATTTAAAAATACAACCATCTCTGTTTGTTTCGTTTGGCTACATTACATTTTTATGAATGATATGAGTGTGTGTTTGGCCATAGACTGCAATACAAAACACAGGCTTTTTGCCCCCTGGTTGCGCGCACAACGTGAAACCCATCTATAAGGAACTATAAAAACTACTGTCATGGATCACACTGCTTAAAATGATAAAAGGGAACACTTTATATCATACATCTTAATGAAATATTCCAGTAAAAAGTCTTTATTCATTACATAGTGGAATGTGTTGAGATTATGATCAATGGAAATCTAAATCGTTAACCCATGGAGGTCTGGATTCAGAAACAAAATTAAGGGGGAAACTTTAGATCACAGGCTGATTCACCTTCTGTAGAAATTCCTCAAGACATTTCAAAATAAAGTTTGGTAGTGTGCAGCCTTTATGGGACTGTATGCACCCTTACAACATCTGGGCATGCAACTGATGACGGACTGGACAGATTGATATGGTATCATGCGCCCTTCATTTTTATTTTTTATTTTTTTAAAGTAATGTAGTATATCAGTTACATCCACATATGCCAAGCTGCTACATTCCTATTTGCATGCATTTTTGAGTGTATAGATAACAATTGCCATGTTAGAGCAAAGCACCAACACAGCCTCCTCTCCCTCCACATCAGGACATCCTGAGACCTCTTTTGCCTCCACCTCCAGCCTGACTGTCTCCTGTGACCAGGTCAAGAAACAACTAGAGAAACTGAACCGGAACAAGGTTGCAGGTCCAGATGGTGTCAGTCCCAGAGTTCTCAAGACCTGCTCAGAACAGCTATGTCTGGTTCTCCAGCACCTTTTTAACACCAGCCTAAGACAGAACAGAGTTCCTGTGCTGTGGAAAACATCCTGTCTTGTTCCTGTCCCTAAAAAACCACAACCAGCTGAACCAAATGACTACAGACCAGTTGCCCTGACATCTCACATCATGAAAGTCCTGGAGAGACTCTTATTGGCTCACCTCAACAAGCAAGTCAACACCTTTCAGGACCCATTACAGTTCACATATCGAAATGGGCTTGGGGTTGAAGACACCATCATCTTCCTGCTTCAGAGAGCCCACTCTCATCTGGACCAGTCAGGCAGCACTTTGAGAGTCATGTTCTTTGATTTTTCAAGTGCCTTTAATACTGTTCAGCCTGCTTTGCTATGTCAGAAGCTCCATAACTTTCAGGTGGATCCCTCCACAACCACCTGGATTTACGACTACCTAACAAACAGACCACAGTTTGTGAGACTGAAAGGTTGTGTGTCTGAGATGGTGATCAGCAGCACTGGAGCACCACAAGGAACTGTACTCTCACCATTCCTCTTTACACTGTACACCTCAGACTTCCAGTACAACTCTGAGTCCTGTCATCTGCAGAAATACTCTGATGACTCTGCAGTTGTGGGATATATCAGTGATGGACAAGAAGCCGAGAACAAGGAACTGGTCAGTCAGTTTGTGAAATGGTGCGGTAACAATCAGCTCATCTTAAATACCAGCAAGAATAAAGAGATGATTGTTGACTTCAGGAGGAACAAGAATAAGCAGCATAGTCCTGTCTACATCCTGGAAGAGGAGGTGGAGGTGGTGGAGAACTACAAATACCTTGGAGTTCAGCTGGACAACAGACTTGACTGGAAATGCAACACTGACTACATCTACAAGAAAGGTCAGAGCAGACTACTTCTTAAGGAAGCTGAGATCATTCAACGTCTGCACCAAGATGTTGCAGATCTTCTATAAGTCTGTTGTTGAAAGTGCAATTAGCTTTGCAGCCACCTGCTGGGGCAGCAGCATCAGAATCAGAGACTTGAAGAAACTAAACAAACTGATTAAGAAAGCTGGTTCTGTGCTGGGGATAACTCTGGAGCCGCTGGAGCTGATCGTTCAAAAAAAGAATGCTGTACAAGCTGATGAAGATGATGGAGGACTCTTCCCATCCTCTCCATGACACGGTGAAGAATCGACAGTGTGTTCAGTGGGAGGCTGCGTCAGGATAGCTGTAGGAGGGAGAGATACAGAAATTCATTCCTGCCAGCAGCCATCACCCTAAAGAACAAAGACTGATTTTTGTTTATCAAAAAAAAAAAAAAGTGAGCTTTTACAATACTGAATTTCCCTTCTGTTACGAATAACGTATTTTTCATTACTTCAACTAAAAATAAATAAGTTAATCACAATTTGTTGTTCACAGTACTTAAATGAATTGTGTTCATGCAACACATGTCATGTAGGGATAACATGAGACAAAATCACGCTAACTGAACATAAACTGTTTAAAGTCAACAACTGTTCCGATTCACTTTTTTTCAATGTAGTGTGTATGTGCGCATGCATGTGCACACGTGTGTGTCTCAGTGGGGCAAAGTGAGCCATATTTGATCTACAGAGCAACCTATAGCTTTTAATTTGTATGCAACAGCAAATATTTTCAGCTGAGTCAAATTTGACATGGAACACCATAAATGTCACCTTTTTGTTTGAGACCCTTAGAATTGAACAAAACTTTTTTAAAGGAGTGATGACACATCAGTAAAAACTGGTCCATGTAGTTCAGGGACTCCGGACCTCTTAGGCCAGTGTCCGTAAGTTTTTCAACATTTCCGTGCTCCAACACACCTGACTCAAATTAAATGGGTCCAACAACCTGTGAAGTTCTGCACAAGGACTCATTGGGCCAGTTCCAATTCCTATCTTAACCCTAACTATTAGTAGCCCTCAAAACCAAGTGTTAAGGGCTATTTTGTCACCCTTAAATGCAGATATGTCTTGAAGCTGTGGGGGGCAGCATTACGCCAAAGCGGCGTTCAATCTGTCATTTCAGAATAAGAACAATTACAAGAATAAGAATAAGAATAGGGCTCAAAAGTGTGACATCGAGGACTGGGAAAACCGCAATGCATTGTGGGTCTCACGGTCAATTGTCAAGCTAGTTTACGCCAACTGCATGCACAATGCTGCTCTCATTCTTTTTGTTTTTATTAACAAAGTTGTTGCAAGTTAAAAACATGGTGCAATTGTGCTGGATCATTCAATGCCACGATCCTTTACACAATCGTTCTGGTAAGAAAAAAAAAAAGATGGGGTGCTCTTTTCCAATGCAAAGCCAGGCAGCTCTGATATGTGAGCTAACGAAGAAACGCTGAATGGCTAACCCTGGACAGCAGCCATGCTGGCATTCCGACAAACTGTCATTTCAACATACCACCACTCTGACACACCATTTTCCCACTTCCCACCATTCTAACAAGGATTTCCACGTAAGGAAACGTGTTAATGAAAGAGTGTCAGTGCTGACAACGGTGATGAAGAGTCCCTGATGAGATGTTTAGCCTCTGAAGATAAATATTTGCTGCCATAACACAATTTGGTAAAATGCCAAGAAATTAAAAAATTAATATAGTTTTCCCTTCAAACCCTCCACATATGAAACTGCGGTGCGCTTGCACACAAACAGACAAGAGGATACCAGAGGGATACCATGATGGCAAATAGTTAGATTACTGATCTAAAATGTAAAAAAAAAGAAGAAGCTACAAGATTTAGATATCCTGTAACAGTAGGCTACTTCAATCGTCTTGTATTGGTTTTTAAATTATGTTGAGAGTGAGCGCGCTGGTGATTTCTTTGTGTGCTCTGATTAATTTCCAAACTAAAGTTTTAGCTTCTGAAATTAGATTTTTAACAGTTCTGATGGAGCTTGTTAATCTTGATGATGCAGCTGTATTCTGAATATTTCACTGAACTTGGACGACCCGCGGCGTCTGGAGATAGTTTAGTGTGACGTGTGTAGTGCGTAAATGCGCTTCCCTGTCCAACATGAAGGAGACTGGACAATTGCGAAAACGCGCGTTGGTCTCGTTCACAAAAACAATAATGTTCATTGAAAAAAAATTCCCAACAGCAATGGTGTCGGTGAGCGACTGTTTTCAACTGTGTAGAAAACTTTAGCGTTTGCCTTGTAAATCCTCAGCCATCTCTACCTTTCTGCTCTCCCTTTGTTGATTTACAGCGACACGCGGTTAGTCTTTATTTGCGGATGCGCTGTGTCTTCTTCTAGGTTTGGAGTGTTACTTAATCATCATAACACCCACAGCCTTGTATAATGTGCTACAGCGGTTTCATGGGGAATCGTGAAACCTTTCCCCGGATTTCTGCTATCGGTTTCACACCTAAACCAGCTTCAGCTCCGTGTGGACTAGACCTTACTCTCTTCCCTACTTTTATAGATCACTTTTGGGTTTATATTAATGTCCTCACTCGTAGCAGATTGACTTCTAGAGTTCATTATAACTGACTTTATTTTAAACATAACAGGCGTGTCGGAGAGCTGCGTTTGAAATGAATGAAACCGACCAGACTGCAGACCGTTAATGCATCTGGGACACATGGAGGAGAAAGTTGAATCCCAGATTTACACGGAGAAGAAGGAGTTGGGGAGAGAGATGCAGCAGTCAGTGCAACTGCAACATTCTCTCCAATTCCATCCATTTTTCCACGAGTTTGAGTCGGTGTCTCGCAGCACTACGCTGTATAAACCCAAACTCTTGCCCATGAAGCCCACAATGCATTGCAAAATGTCACGTGCCCTTTCGAGCTGAAGACGACGATGAAGAAGACGAAGAAGAAGAAGACAAAGAACTAACTTTATTTACATTTATTTGCACTGCAAGCCATGTCTAACCATGGACATATTCAGCCGTCACCGCATACCACAGCTTATTGAAAGGTAACCACCGACTAAAACAAAAATTACACAGGTAACTGTGGTTCTGTGAATTCCTGGATGACTGCCAGTCAGCTGGCCTGCATGTCACCTAATTGAAAATTGTCATTAGGACTCAACCTGTGAAGAGCGCGAGGAGCTTTGTTTAGAAGGAATGAAACAGAACTATCGTTCCATAACTGTGCGACTACGGGAGATGATCAGCCTGGTCGTCTTATACTGTTATCGGCACAAGCATGTTACACAGGCTGTTATATTGATAAAGAAACAACATTAGCGCCGAGAAAAATAACCATTTTGTAACGTTAACAAACTTAAACGATAGCAACATGGCTTGACCACACCAGCAGCTATTGACAAAAGATCGTAAAATAAAAGTAAATATTATGCATCAATGAGGTAACTAATCCATAACATGGGCCTAAACTAACATAGGTTTAGTGCATTGTGTTGTAGAAGTTCAGTTAAAAACGCCATGAAGACATGCTCAGTTCAAGCTGAAATAGTACTTATACAACTTGGCATCGTGTGCATAGCAGTGACACAAAAGCCATATTAGCAAATGACTGAGCCCAACATCAATAAAGTAATGTAATGTGAAATAGAACCTATGAAGATCTCCATAAGAATCCATTCAGCAAAGTTTGAAATCAGATCTTAAATTGCTGAGAGAAGTTGAAGTTAGAATAAATAGGACAAATCCATCACAAGAACTGATGCAATGAATGTGTACATAGCTGTTCTTAAAACTCGGGCAAATCTGTAGGCTCAATCTGTGTGAAAATAAATTGAGTGGCACATAAGGAGTATGTGTTGGATAAATCATAAGTCCGTCTCTAGTGGAAATGTAACATCCAAATAATCAATTTTGGTTTGGCATTTATTCACACTGAAAAAGTGTTTGTGTTATGCAAAACAGCAGGAGGAAGATTAGACACAATGGTCATAAGTGGATGACTGTTCATGGGTTCAAACCCATTTCATCAACCACGTAGTTGGCTGAACACAGAACTGTCAATATTAACCTTGATTTTGGCTTATGTGATGCATTCTAATATTGATTAATCTAGTAAACAAGCCACTTATCGTATACCTAGATGTATTGAAACAAATCCAAAAACCCTTGTGGTTACCAGGTGGAAACCAATACTATACTTATGCTACCTCCTTTCTTCTGTCCTCTGATCAAAACAATTTCACAAGGGATGGGTTATGCATATAATGCAGTGTATATCTGACTTATTCTTGTATTTGTAGGTTGTAGTGCAAAAAAGGTAATCAGATGCCAGATGAGCTGTGAAAGTGATTGCTGTGGAATGGTGTAAGATGGAATAAATGAAGTAGTGTTCATCACAATCACGCATACACACACTCAGCTATAGTTCATACAACAGTTTCACTCCCAAGATAAGACTAAATAAAACTGTTATTTTATGGTTCCTGTTCCTCACATGACCATCAAAATATGTTTTTATCTTTTAAGAAAAAATATTGTAAAAGAACTACAGGTGATGTCCAACTGTATTGCATTATCTCAAGCATTGAACCTAGACACCAAGAAGCATAGTTAGTCCACAAAAAGCTGACAGATTTGCGTTTTTAATTTTTTTTTTTTTTTTTTTTTTTTTTAACATAATCAAATATAAATCAAATACAAGTGTCAATGTAGCTAATTGGGGCACTGTTTAGTGGGGTGTGGATAGTAATCTGACTTGGTTGATGCCACTATTGCTCTCTTTACTTCTGCCTGTTCCAATTCTGTCTTAAATGTGACTGATTATTTCCAGCTTTTAACATGCAGAACTCTGACCTTGCACAAGCATAAGAGCACATCTGCATACTTTATGTACAGAGTGCATTTGTATCACTGCCACTTTGACAGTGTCTGCATACAGTAGGTTTAAGTATCAAACATCCACAACTTTCTTCCTCCTACTCATTTTGTATATGTATGCACATATGACTGTGCGCTTAAGTGTGGGATCACTTGAAACTCCCCCAGGGAGATGTGGTGTCATAGGTCACATCTCTTACACCTCCCCTCTGTTCTTTTTCTTCCTCTCCTCGTTAAATGCTGGTTTAGAGGTCCTCAATTTAGAGCAGATAACGAGCACGGGTCAATTAAGAGGGGAGATAACAAGGCAAAGTGTGATAGAGGGACAACCTGGGGGCTGCTTCACACATTAATGAGACTTTGCAGAGAGGAAGACATTTTAGTTACAGACTCAAACCTTCTTCCACACAGCTGCTGTGTATTAAGAGGTTCAGCAATTCAAGTTGAAAGCCGTCAAATGAATGCCAAACATACAAAGAGTTGATAAACTGGCATCTAAGCTCTGAATGCAACACTCCCACAAAAAAGAAGGAAGCACTGCACAGATGAGCATTGATTCAGAGCCTAAAATCGGATGCTGTCGTGAAGGATGGGCCTTATGAAATGCTAGATGAAAAGCAGCAGAGCAACTGGGCCAATGGAGCATGAAAGCTTAAACTACCTTACTTCAGAGGACATCTGGTATATTAATCTGATTAAAGGATGTCATATGATTCAGGGCAGAGTGGGCAGAGTATCTTGCAGTAGTACTTTCAAGGTAAACACGTTACTATAGCAGCAGTGATACTTAAGTCAATAGTAAAAGACGGAGCTATCCTTTAATGCAGGGGTTCTCGACCATATTTGTGATCCTACATTCAGGATTAATAACAATCATAACCTGAATAAAATAATGGCCTTTTCCCTCCATCACAAGAATTCCTTTTCAGGAAAAGGGGAGCCGCCGGGAGGAAAAGGGACAGTCAAATCAAACAAAAAAAAAAAAACACCCTAAAAAAAAAAACCAAGCTCACCACTCAAAAAAAAAAAAAAAAAAAAACAAAAATAAAAAAAAAAAAAAGAAAGGAAAGTCAAGTGGAGTTCGACTCAGGAGGCGGAGAAATCCACCAAAAATCTGTCAAAAAAGAATACACATCAACTAACAAAACAAAGCTAAAAAAAAATAAGCCAAAGGACATTTCCCCTCCCAAAATAAAATAAAATCAAAAAAAAATAATATTTTCATGTATTATATTAAACATTAAACTTAATACTTTAATTAAAATTAAATTATTAAAAATCATATAATATTATTATAACATATAAATTATTTATCATGACATTTGATGGATTTAAAATTATAAACAATTTAACAATTAAAATATTATGAATTGATGTTTCATCAGCAAATTCAGACTCAAATGCTTCATGTAATTAAATAAAAATCAAAAAAAATTAAAATCATTAAAAAAGAAAGAAAAGAGAAAGAGGAGAGAGAAGAAAAGGTTCATGAGATCCAATAAGAACCTAAATCATGAAAGATATAAATGAAGAATTGCTAATAAGGTGAATTCCAACGGGGACGGGTGTCCAACCTGAATATGAAATGAAAATAGTTAGAAAAAGAATGTGCAAACTTTGAATTCTTTGAATTTTTTATTTTTTTTTTGTTTTTTTTGTTATATCCATATGTCACGGGATCATTGAAAAGAGAGAAAAAACAAAATAAAGAACAAAAAATCAATTTATGTTGATAATTTTCCTATAATCTTAAAAACTATACCGAAATCTCACAGACCATATGATTAACATGACTATTCTAGAATTTTCGAGAATTAAAAAGTACCGAAGAAGTAACGAAAAGCTAGAAATAAATAGAAAAATTCGCCACACGCTCTCTCGGACCGTATAGAATCAGAAGAGAGAAGCATCAAACAAGAGCCACGACCAACTACTAAGCACAACAAACTTCAAAAAGACCGGAATGGGGAGCCGAGGGGGGGGGAGAGAAGAGGACGACGAATCAAGAAGATGAACCTACCCAGGAAAAAAAATTCGTGAAAATAAAACATAATAAATAAAATAAAAATAATAAAAAAATAAAAATTTAAACTAATATAATAATTCAAAAAATTTGTTTGCCGCGTCTTCATCCATAATTAAGTATATAAAAAAATATTAAACAGAATAATATCAATAAGTAAGATATTCTCTTCCTTCTTTCCATTAATCTTCAACCTCATCATCATATAATAAAATAATAACCTTCTTCTCTTCATCAGCAATCTAAATAATGAAAATGTTTTTATAATATTTAATATTTAATAACGGATCAGAAAAAGGAAAAACAAGGAAAAATTAATTAAAATAATAGACTTATAATCTAAAAAAATTATAGTCTTTTTAACATTTCTAGATACATAAACATAAATAAGTATATATAAATATAATAAGACAGAAACCAGAAAATTATCACACTTTTTCTTTGACAACTTTTTCAAGTATAAAGTGGTCCAGGCCCATCTGAATATTGACACTAGACTGGTTTAATTCAGGAATGTCAAACTTCGGTCCTCAAGGGCCACAATCCTGCACTTTGTTTCCCTGTTCCAACACACATGCCTCAAATTATTCAATTTTTTATTTATCTATCTTTAGTTTTTTCCTAATAGGGGAAATTAATGTGATTGCGCAGCAATTCAGTTGTTGGATCCATTTAATTTGAGCCCGGTGGGTTAAAACAGGGAAACACTGAAAATCTGCAAGACAGCAGCCCTGGAGGGCCGACTTTGGATATTCCTGGTTTAATCGATATCTTGTGTGTTCGATAACTAAACCAAATCCACTTAATTTAACAACTTATAGTTTAACAACGTAAAACTGTAAAATATGACATGAAAAAATAATCTAAAAACTACTGTATGTATGATACAATGAGATGATCATAAGACATTTATAATGTCAAAGACTGACCTGGACCAAAATTTCAAGGATCATTGCCAGTTATTGTCAAAGTTGTGACAGCAGGGAGCAGAGGTTACACCAGTACAGCTTTACAATATCAACAAAAATGTACCAGTGCCTTGACCAGTCAATGACGTCCAACCCATCAACTCATGAAGAATGCAGCGATGAAGAGACTTTGCATTAATAATAAAATGGATGCATGCTATAATGAATTAAAACTGTATGGAAGCTGCACACACATCTCTCATGCATATCTCATGTGATCACAAAAAACGTGCCCTCAGCTTTTATTCACTTGTATTTTCAGATAAAATGCCATTTATAACCTAAATTAGGGTCAGCTTTAGATTAGAGCGGTTTTTCTCAATCCTGGTCCTCAGGGACTCCCTGCCCTGCTGGTTTTCAGGATAGTCTTACTTAATCACACCTGACTCAGATGAAAGGCTCGTTAGCAGGCTTGCAAAAAACTTGATGAGCAGTTGAGTTGAACTGAATCCGGTGTGGTGGAGTTGGAAACCTGGAATACATGCAGGGCAGGAGTCCCAGAGGACCAGGATTGAGAGACCCTGGATTAGAGTGTCAGAGACTTAAAGGGGAACTTTGATTTTGATTTTTGTTTTTTCAATCTGGACCCATTTTCTTGCATGCAATATGTTCCTTTACTCACCCACACAGTTTTGGTGCAACTTGAATTCCTTTGGGAGATATATAGATCCACTCGAGATCGGCATATGCGCGATATAATGGCAGTGATGGGGCAACCGCATCCAGCCTCTAAATAAGGCATTATCTGCCACAAACTCTTCATTTCATCAATGTTTTGTTACGTAACATTAGTCAGACCCCCCCCCCCCCCACCGTGAGCTTGAAGCGGCTTTTTCATGGTGATTTGTCCTTATTTACAGACGTTTACTTGTTATTGTTGTGCCCTGAGTAATCATGCTGCTCGCTCAGTCGGTGCGATTGGTTTAGTCTGCAACTACCTGGGAGCAGCGCATGCTGGGAAACAGGAAGAGATTTTGTCATTTGGCCACGTCTTTGGTCCATGGGACATCGTCTCACGCCACACGAGAGGAGGAGCCTCTAACTCCAAGCGATGGGCCGTGATGTTCTCATGCATGTGTTCAAGGGCAGTTCATATTGAGGTGATTGAGGCAATGAGCTCCAGCAGCTTCATCAATGCTCTGAGGAGGTTCTTTGCTATCAGGGGCCCTGCAAAGCAAATACGCTCTGACTGCGGAACCAATTTCATTGGTGCCTCCCATGAACTTCAGATGGACAAGGCAAATCCAGGTTTCAAGGGTTTGGAGCAGTACCTGAACACACAAAGCCACCCCATGCATCTCATATGGGCGGTGCATGGGAGCGAATGATTGGTATCGCCCGCCGTATCTTGGATTGCATGCTGCTTGAGCAAAGGAAGTCTCGCCTGACACACGAGGTCCTAACCACGCTTATCGCTGAGGTAGCCGCCATCATGAATGCTAGGCCCCTTGTCCCAGTATCATCAGACCCGGAATCTCCCCTCATCCTTACTCCAGCAATGCTTTTGACCCTTAAGACAAGTCCTGCACCTCCTCTCCCTTCCGGTGGCTTTGAGGAAGCAGATCTCTTCAGAGAGGAGTGGAAACAAGTTCAAACTCTAGCAGACATGTTCTGGAACCGGTGGAGGCATGAATACCTCAAAACGCTGCAGCTTCGGCATAAGTGGCAGGGAAAACGGACAAGCTTTCAGGAAGAGGACATCGTCCTTTTGAAAGACAATCAAGCAAAGAGAAACCAATGGCCTATGGGCATCATCACAAAAACCTTTCCAGGAGAAGATGGATTATTCCGGAAAGTGGAGGTGGAAGTCGTTAAGGATGGGAACAAAAGGACTTTCTCCCGTCCAGTCACAGAAGTAATTCTTCTGCTCTCTCCAAAGACTGAGTCTGTTCGGAAATGTGGGATCTCTGAAGACCCCAAGCAGGGAGTGTTGTGCCCTGAGTAATCATGCTGCTCGCTCAGTCGGTGCAATTGGTTTAGTCTGCAACTACCTGGGAGCAGCGCATTCTGGGAAACAGGAAGAGATTTTGTCATTTGGCCACCTGCTCCAGCCATGTGAGCACATGGGACTGTTAGCTCCTCATTTTTGGCTATTCCTTTCCTCTCCCTGCTAAAGCAACGTCTGTAAGTGATGTTTATTTTGTAATGTTAACCTGTTGAGTGTTTTCTGACTTATATGCGTGTTCAGACAGCAGAGGTGGTAATTCTGTGCAGATAAGATAAAGGTAGATTTATGTTTTTGCTGCTGCTTGCTATGTAACTAGCTTTACATTGGTCAAAAGAGCCGAGTGGCTTCTCAAGTTAATTTCTGTTATCTACTCATACACTGTTTTATTTGTAAAATAATTCAGGTGTTTTTTGTGCTGTGTTACAGTTTCACAAAATTCTCAGCAAACTTCATGGAAACCAGTCGACTGCATCCTGGAGTTTTTTGAGACTGTTTAACTGATTGGAAACGTAGTCCAAGACAGTTATGGTGTCGCATAATAGTGACGTCATCAAAGCCGCCACAGTAAAAAGTTTGTATCTCTAGTGTCAAATTTAGGCAGGATTTGTTTTCCATCTTACCTGCACAATAAAAAGAACATAGGTAAAAGGATGATGTAGAAACTAGTGATATTAAGTGGCTTAAAACAAGTGAACAACTTGAACTACTATTTCCACTACATGGTCAAAATTATTATAATACATTTCTATACAACTGTAGTGGCTAAGCCCTATACATTAGCCCTGCTGGCTGCTGACTTGGTTTGTTACGAATTGTGCTTAACATAGTGATTTTCCAAACTTTGCGTAGCATTGAGATCAAAATAATTTATTCTAAACCAAAAAAATGATATCCGTCACTTATAGCATAACGTTTTTCATGACCCCCCAAAAAATTACGACCACACGCGGAGCACACCCAGACAGCAGCCAGTAGGGCTAATGTATAGGGCTTAGCCACTACAATTCAGGTCTAAAACTGTGTACCTCCCCGAACCAGCAACACCTGTGCTTGATTGGACCCTGATTAAGTATCTGAAATCTAAATATGGTTACCTGTACACTGGTAACCATGGTAAGCAAGTTAAATAAATATGGCTCTTACAACAACATTATTGTGGTTCAAGAAAAGAACGTAGCATTTGTGATGAATATGACTGGCTGATGTCAAGTATTGCTAATGCAATGCCAGATGTTAAGTTTTTCCTTTTAACCTACATGAAGTTCAAGAGAGGAATGGCATTATTTTTGGGAAGAAGGGAATCTGGAGTCAGAAATATAGATAAATAGCTTGGAGGACTTTTTTCCTGACCATACTTCAAACAACACTTTTCTCTAAATTTGACAACATGAACAGGAACTGAAGTTTCCACAGGACCACATTATGTGTGGTGAAAGTTTCCACCACCAAAAAGGAAAAAAAGAAAAAACGAAGAAAGAAAAAGAAAATGGGAAACAAAAGAAAAATCTGCATCCATTTTTCACATATTTTAATCATCCAAGCATGCGTCAAAACATGTTGCTCAAAAGTAGTCATCACGCTGACATTTATATCTGCTCTCGTCTTCTTGCTTTGCCCAGCTTTTCATTCTGGTCTCCCACAGCCATGGACTGAGCTCTATGTGCAAAGTGGTATTTTTACCATCCCAAACATCCATGAAAATTGTAGTGTTTGATGACAGCAATCCAATGTGACAGCCACTGATGCATAGTCTTACTGACAAGTGATTTTCTTTTTTTTTTTTTTTTTAACATATATTGAGCAGTCAAAGACTGCAAGTGAGCACAAAACATTCTTCTCAATGCAAGACTTCAGATTTAATCTATTTGCCATGTCGCATCATCACATATGTCACTTTTAAGTTCCAAAGCTGCATATCAAGGCAACACATATCAGCACTACATACTGTATGTTGAGCATGCCAAACTGGTGGAATGACTTCATACAAACTGATGGTGAATCCCACGTTGCTACCATGTTGTCACTCAGGGTTGAAAATTTTAAACTGGCATAGAAACAGTCTGGAAGGTAGCTAATTAAGTAACACGACAATAATCGTTTTGTCTTTCATCCACACTGTAGCAGTGGGTGGCAGTTTTAATCCTGTTTTGTAAACAGCATGGTTTAGTAAACCCAGCAAGGGATGTGGAATTATTTAATTTTCTTCTGGCCAATTTTCAAATTTGTTGGGTATGTCTGCTTTACAGAAGATGTGCAGGTGACACCATAATGACCATATTAGGATAAAACCTAAAAAACCTGAAAAACACGAAGCAGAGTGAAGAAAAAGCTCTAGTGGGTAGATATTTGGTTTTAAAGGCGTTATAGAATATGCTTCTTTCAACAACTTTTGCAATATTCCTTAAATGGGGTTCACTACCCCATACACTACGATTAATTAAAAGCTTTAAATATATAAATATCATAGCTGTGAAAATAAAGGGGCTGGAAAAAACCTCTGACAGTCATCTCTGCATTCCTTAACTTTTTTATTGTCTATTGGCTCATCAATCACTTTTACTTCTGTAGTAAGAGTGATTGATGGTCAGTTCAACGGGTAATAGGCGAGACTGATCAATGAGAGTGATTGATTTTTGAGAGCAACATTGCATCCCGGAAGCTGTGTCTGACGTCTACAGCAGGTAGCCAACATCATTCTGCTAGCAGTTAGCAATGCTCAGACAACTACATCTGTTTTACTTGCTTTTGTGACATGATGGAGAATCTGTACCTGCTGTCTGCTAAACAATGGAGTGGCTTGTGCACATTGTGCTGTGGTCGGGGGAGGGAGCTGTGAATCTAGCAGATTGGTCATGCGCATACGCATTGTTTAAAAACTCGCTGACAGTCTGCTTTCTGAAATGCCGAAACATCTTCTATGGCACGTTTAATTAATGCTTTCCAAGCATTTTCTTAATTTTGTTTTTAATTTTGTTTAATCTATCCAAATTTTATTTATCAAAAATTATGCATTAGAAAATATATGCTTTGGGCCCCCATCATTCCAAATGAAGCAAACGGACATCAAAGCCAGAATTTCAAAACTCATTTGCAATCTGAAATTTTGCTACGAGTTTTATTTCACAGCATTCTACAAACCGATACTTCTGCTAATGTTACAATCTACACAATTGGCTACTCTGTGTGCAATATTAATAAGCACGTTAGAACAGCTACTACTAAAATGGCATAATGCCATGGAAATACAGAAACAGCTAAAAGAACAACTCATTATTGACAATGTATTTACAGTATGAGCATGTGTTAACCAGTTTAAAAAGTGCAGCAACCAAGTGTCCTCCCCATTTTTGTCTTCAGTTTCATACAGTTATTCAGAGTTTATAAGACCAGTATGTGTTAGTCAACTCATACATCAGAAACGGTGAATTTCAGACCTCATTATCTCTGCTGGCTCTAAATGGCCATTTCATAGGTCTCCTCAGATACTGAGTCACAGATACTGTATCCCCAATCCCTGAAATAATTAGCATTCAAATTTAAGCCCTTTTAATTGCTCGAATTGCTAAATTTTTGCTGCACAAATTTCAATGCCACTGCCAAAACATAAGGGGTATGTTTTCTAAGCCTTCCCAGAGTAATTTATTTCTGTTCTTTTTACAGTTTTCACATGATTTAATGTGTAATTACTTTGACACCAGGCTGAACATTTTAGAGGGATTCTACTAGGAAAACAAGGAACAGAAGGACTGAGCTGCAGGACTGAGACGCACTAAAGTGAAGCCATGGTTACAATTTGTGACTGACTGTGTTTGAGCACACACACACACACACACATTAAAGACTGAGATTTCTGCACTAACCCTTAAAATAGTGTTTGTGTGAGCAACACATTTAAATCTTGATGACATATAGGCACTCTGCTGCTACTTTTTTCCCCTGTATGAGTGTTTGTCCTTGTGTTTGCTATTGCTCCCTCAGATACTTGATATTTAATGAGGGCAGGGAGAGTGGGAAGGAAAGGGCCATCTGGGCTTGAGTAGATTTGTGCATTCTTTAGTTTTGTATGTAAAATGTTTATGATGATGCTCTGTCTCCCGTATGTGTGTTTTTTAGAAGAAAGTGCATATTTTTGCTTGTGCCTGTAATTATGCATCATCTGTGGCTATAAAGGTCTTAGTATCTACATAAAAACAACCAAATGTGTCATGGGAAATTTTTTGTTGTTATTGGGAAAGTTATGCTTTATATGATGGGGGAGCATCAAGGCCATAGAAGATCCACAAGGCAAAATATAACTTTTGATTTTTGAACATTTAAAGTTTTTTCCATCGTCATTTCATTAATATTGCTGTTTTTGCCATTATTATTGAATGCATTATGGGTTGTTTCTGTTTCCAGCAGTATTTATTTGTATGCTAGTAGAGTGGCTTGTGGTCCAATGACAGGCTTTTCCGGTTCTTCATGAATATCCGTGACGCGAAAAATGAGGCATCTCTGATTGGCTCCTCCCATGAATGTATGAAGGAACCTCCCCCCCCCACTCTGTGTGTGTGTAACAGAGCACACTAACGAGTTTGTTCCGCCATGCTAGCAAACAGTTAGCTAACTTAGCCTCTCAACTCTGCAGCTACAGTCGCACAGTCTTCACTTCTAGTGTGGAGGGGAGGGTTACCTGCCTTCCAATGGGTGGGTATAAACCCACGTGGGTGAAGCCCTTTTCGATGTGACGTGGAAGCAAAAAGGCTTTTCCGGATTTGCTACCTTCTCTGTATTGTTTCTTATGAATTGGAAACACAGCCAGTGGAGGTGACACAACACTTGCCAGCGGAGCATGTGTATGTAACTAGGGGTGACCCTCCGTATTTCAAAGGAGTTAATGGTTTTAGTGGAAGGAGATTTTTAAAAGTAGAGAGAGGGGGGTTGTGATTGTTGGGTAAAAAAATGGGTATGAAAAAATAGGGAGATTGAAGTGGAGGGATGTTAGATGATAGATGATTGTAGAGTTTATGAGTGTTGAAGTGATTATGAAAGGGTAGATGGAGATAGTTAAGAGAAGGAAAAGAAGGAGAGAGAAGTGAAGAAGAGAGGAGAAAAGAATGAGTATAGGGGGGGAGTGGGGTGGGGGATAACTTTTGTGACATCAGATCATATTTCATAGCAAATGATCAGGATTCTCCTCAGAGGTTCCGTCTGACTGAGGTGCTTCACTACGTCCTGGTTCTGCTGACTGTTCCTCAAATCTTGGGGACTGTCGGTGGATGGATCCCAAAATCTTCCCGATCTCCTGGAAGTTCGGCCGGCTCTTTGCGGGCTGTCAGCTCAGTGGTGGTTCTGGTTGCTCCTCTCTCTCTCTCATCCGTCTCCCAGAGACGTGCAGCTTCAGGACTGATGTCACGGGATGGGGTTGATAGTAAAGATGATTTGGATTAAAGTCTTTTCTTCCATCACTCCTTCTGGAGGATCTGGTGGTTCTGAACTCGCTGAGTTCAGAGCAGGTGTCGTCTCATTCTTTCCCCATTGTTCCAAGTTTTTCAGTTCTGCCTGTTGTTTTTTTGATTTATTTTTGTGTTGGGTGGGAGGGAGAGTTGAGTTGTAGTTGGGGTGAAGAGAGGTTTATAGAGAAAAGAAGATTAGTGTTGGTTATGAGGAATTTGAGGAGTAAGGAAAGAAGAGGAAGGGAGAATAAGGGAAGAGGAAGGAGCAAGTTAAACTGGTTTTCAGTGGAAGGGAGATCTTTAAGTAAAACCAGTAGAATCCGTAGATTCTACTGGTCCGTAGATCCGTAGGTGCAGATCTAATTAGTGTAGGCTATTTCTCTGCTGCCCCTTTAAATGACATCACCGCGCTGCCCGACGCAGCACGTGGGCTGTTTGTTTACAAGGCCAGAGTCATAGCTGTACGCTGCTGTCAGGCTACGGTGTCTCCTCCTGTCGAAGCTCCAACAAAAGTCCTGCGGTGGTTTGGTTTCACCTCGTTTCACTGGTAAAAATCCCTCGGGTGCCAACATGTTGCTGAGAAAGTAGAAAATACTGTTATTAAATCTTTTTGGACATGTCAAGTCTTCTACAGTAAACTGAGGTTATCCACCGGCATCCGGTGCAGTGTGGGAGAGACTTTTTTTTTTTTTCTTTTTAATCCAATCCACTGTTTAAAAATGACCTCCATGTTAAAACTCTGATGAAGTGTTTGTTTATTCAGCTGCTTATGTCGTGGATCTTTCATTTCTATTTTCATAATAGTACTAAACCATTTTAAAAAGATGATTTGCGGTTTTGAATTTATCTACCAACCTGTCTTTCTACCAAGCTAGTGGAGATATTTTTTTCTCAATTTCAGTCCCTTTATTAAGCCATTTATTTTTATTAGTATATTTTTACACGAGAGCAAGCTTGTGAAGCTGCATTAAGATTGTTAAAGTTTATTTAAGATTGCTGTGTGTGGGTAGTTGTTAAATAAGTAATTCAGTACATTTATCTCCTTTTTTTAAAAAAAAACAGGTAAAAATATTTTATATTTTAAAGCCAAGTCTGATGTTACCTTGCACAAAAGAAAGATCCCAGTCTGTTTTTACACAATGAGGTGTGCCATCAAACAATACCATGCTGTTTTTTCCCCTCCTTTTTCTGTATTGGTATCGGCAGATATCGAAACATCAAATATCGGATCGGAGTCCAAAAAAGGTGATCGGTGCATCCTAATTATAAGAATTAATCAACCTAACACAGTCAGCCCACACACATTCTTCCATAGATAGAAAACAGCACCCACAGCAACATGATGAGCTCTCAATTAATGAGCTCGAGCGAGCAAAAATCTCTGTTTTGCAGTTTTTTATGGTCTGTGCTTTCAGGTCCTATTCTGCTATATGTAGAGAAATAAAAAGAAAATATTTAAATGTCATTATACATCACATGACCAGAGCTGAGAAGTCCAGCCTAATACAGATAATTTTTAAGACGTGTCTGCAACATCTTCAGCTGCACTCTGGACAAACCTCATTTATTAATCTGTATAGCAGTTGGGAAATTTGTGTATACTGGATAGATTTCCTTTTTTTTTACAGCTTTCATGATGTGCTACCCATCAGTAGTTTGCCAACTCTTCATAAAGGTGCATTTCTTCTAACTACTTTTTTGTGTTCACACCATGGTAACTGCAGCCAATTATTAGCTGAATATTGTTTAAATATTCCAAACCCTTCCACAAAACTAATCTAACAATTTATGCACCTCACCATTTGGCATAGAAACCAAGGCCTGAAGAGACTGAGATGCAACTCTTGGAGTTTTTGCCACTAATCTGAACATTGTATGGTGTGATCTTGTGCAAAACTTGCTGAGACATCGAGTTCTGGAAAGATTGGCAGCTGTCCTATAGGTTCCCCTTGGCATCTGTTGACCAATGAGACATTGGAGACAGCACTGTGAAGATTTTTTTTTTTTTTCTTTAAATCAGCCTTGTTACAGGCTGAAAAAATAAAACATTTACGTTCAGTATGTAGCCTATATATCAAGTTACACTCTGTGCTATCGTGTTCTAATGGGCGCTTTATAATCAGGTGCACATAATAGTTGGGAAAGTACCATATTTGTAAAGGCCTTTCAACTCTTCCCAGATTGATGGCCATTAATAATAGGGTCTTACGATAATTGCAGACGTCTTTCCTCAAAATAAAAACAAAAGATCAAATATATAACAAGATGGCTGTATTTCTTTTTGAGACCTGGCTGTGTTAAAAATCAAGGAAGGAGCAGCTTCTACGAATGCATGCAACCCCATGCAGTTACAGTTGATAGAATTCCATAATCTCTTAATTATCCTTTTGCCTCAATCAGATTGAAGCATCCTTTAAAAGGGTTTAAAGCAAGCTAATGTTTCAATTTACATTAAAAACAGGTATTTCGCCAAGAGTCCAAAGTGTACTTGCAGTGCTGTGTTGCCTTCAAAAATAGACAAAAAATAGAAAAAGATACACACTGAATTGTTGTAAATAGGATATGATATCAGCTGATGGTTAATTGCCTGAGACAATGTCTATTACGAGAAACTAGGGAGCATTCAAAAAATGCTTTAAAAAATGCAGAACAAAAGCATTTTACAGAATTCAATTTCTTCACTTGACATGATGCAAACATAAAATTAAAAAACAAGAAGATTCTCCAACAGCCAGAGACAAACAGAGAGATTGCAGCCTTTTTTTAAACTTTCTGGCTGTTCAGTTCTGCCACAAAGACCTTTTAGCACTTTATTTTCAAGAGAAATATTGTCACTACAGCCCCTTGACCCGAACTGCAGTGTAGATGTGACATCAGTGAACCCTGCTTGGGGCACAAATAAATTAATAAGGTTATTCAATTTCTATGTTGTCTTTGTGACCTGATGTTTGATGACGGTCACAAAAAGAATGGCTTGTGTTGTCAGGAGTAAAAGCTCTTTTTGTTCCCCACAGTCAGAGCTCTCAGGTGGGTCCACTGTGGTACAAATGTGGTGTTGAAGTGATGGTTTTCATCAATCAAATGATAAAGGGTTTTAACATAGCCTTTGATTACATAGTCCTTATCACTGATTTGTCATATTAAGTATACAACTGAAATATTTGGTAGTTATATACAGGGCTTGACATTAACACCCACCAACCTGCCAAATGCAGGTGAATTTCAGCAGTGGCAGGTAACACGGCCACTCCAACTAGCCAACTAACCAGCTGCCCTGGTTATATATTTTTAAATCACCTAAGGTCACAAGCTGTGGGTAGTGACCAAAAGAACAAGATCGCAGGCATAAGCAGCCAAATTGAGTTTCCCCCACAGGGTGGCCAGGCTCTGCCTTAGAGATGGGGTGTAATGCTCGGTTATTCAGGAAGGACCCAAAATAGAGCCGCTGCTCTTCTGCATCAAGAGGACCCAGATGAGGTAGCTCGGGCACCTGGTTAGGATGCCCCGTGGGCGCCTCCCTGGCGAGGCATTTTGAGCACGCCCCACCAGGATGAAGCCCCTAGGAAGACTCAGGACACGCTGGAGGGACTACATCTCCCAGCAGGTCTGGGAAAGCACCGGGATCCCCCTGGATGAGCTGGTGTGGCTGGGAAGGGGAAGTCCAGGCTTCCTGCTCAGGCAACTGCCCCTGTGACCTGATCCCAGATAAAGGGTAGAAGACGGTACAGTATGGTATATTTTTATCTTTGAATTACTAAATTGGAAGTTAGTTGAAGAAAAACCAGAAAACACTTTTTATAACATTCACATAATAACCCAATGCTGCAAAAAGTAAATCTAAAAACAGTCATAATACTTTAAAAATAGTATAAACATAGTCACATTCTGACTAAAGTCAATTTGTTAAATTATATAAAAACAGCATAAATCAATCACTTAACTACTGTGCATGGTCAAGAATTTTTACTTCTTTCATTGTTTACAAATAGATGAAAGAATATCCTTGGACTCCAATGCACAGGAGCGCCTGCAGAATTTTTTTATTTATTTTTTTTTAGGGGCGGCCACAGGGTGGCCAAAGAAAATAGCAGCGTAGCCAAAGGGTTATTAAAGGGTAACTTTGTTTCTTTCAAACTGGACCTTTTATTTAGGAATTTATACGTGCCTTTACTCACCAGTACGATTTCTGCATCACTCTGACTCCTTTGGATGCCTTATAAATTAGTCATAGATCCACGTCTATCCAGAAGGCAGTAAAGGGGGCAGAATGAATGAGCCTCTCTATAAGGAATTATCTGCAGCAACTGACTTCACAAAACTTCACTATGACAACCTCACCCACACTGAAAACCATAGCTGAAAGATGGCCTCAATTGCCCTCAACTGTAGTGTGAACAAACGAAACTGGGGTCGTGTGTTGTCAGACCAATGAGGAACAGGCTACAGAGGCGCCAATATGAAAGGGGCATTAGAAACATGTTGGCGGCTCTGCTGGGTGGCAACTTCCTGGATGAATTTACTTAAGAAGGGTCGAGTTAATTAGGCATGGCAGACCCATGGGGGACAAGGGCAAAACACCAATGGTAGAAAATGGTAAGTCTAATGTAATATGTTTTATTATTTTTTTTTTTATTAGCTTATAAAGATTTTGACAATCAATCAAATGTAAACAAAGCATGCTGCACTGTGTTAATAGTACATAAATGTTGATATAAATGAAAACATCTTTTGCTGGGGTGGCCAGCTTTTTGTTCAAGGGGCCCTGAGGGCCCTACCCACCCCTTTGGGCGCCATTGCCAATGTAAAACCTGACATTGTTAAATCAACACGCTTGATCTTGTTATCCCCCCTTTATTCCTTAAATAAGATAACAATGGTGAGTTTGTAAATCTATAAGCACTTGTCAAATTATGAAACAATGCTTACATTTTCTCACTTAAAGAAAAACGCAATAGTGTTTTGTTATCGCAGCGGGTTCCAAAACTTGTATAAAAAGGAAGAGGAGCGCTGTAACTGATTGTTAAGGGTTATGAACTTCAGAGCCAGGCAGACCTGCAGCTGTTGGACAGACTACCACTTTATTCTTTGCCAGAATATCCAGATGGCCTGTCCCCCCTGCTCTCAACTTCTACTTTATCTGACACTAAGCAGGACTGGCAGTGAAAAATTGAAGCTGCTTAGGTCTCTACACTGTACAAAATGGAAAAAATAAATAAATGCAGCACATGCTGTACTGTAAATTGTCATTTAAAATCCTTAGATTTAGACAAGAGGATAAAAAACACTTGTCCTTGTTATACTAGTAGTATCGATGTACTTTTTGCAACACAATCAACCCCAAACTGTGCCTGTCCACCAATGTAAAAGAAACTTTATTGGAGCTACAGAGACCTAAAGATAATGATCCATGAGAATGAAGTGAAAAAAAAAGGTGCAACAAGTTTTTGAATGTAATGGCAGACTGGTATGTGTATTCCTTAAAATATTATTTCAGACTGTCCATTAGTACCAGGCAAATTCTTTAACCTTGAGTACTGATTAACTCAGCACTGAGTAGGACCTGGAAACTACAACTCCAGTGACCCTACTAATGCACCGTTTGGCTCATACAACCAGTCCACATAATGCTCTCATTAAAAACTTGTTAAATGTTCTCTCTTTTTGTTTCCCCCCTCTTCTATGCAGATGTAAAGGCATAGGGAACCAGAGAACACAGAGCTGGAATATGGGACAGCAAGATTCATTATTCAGTTCTTGGAAACAAACCAATCTCCAAGAAGCAAAGTTTTGTTTTTCAATTCAAATCAATTGACAGACATGTTTTATGCATGTTTGAGCAAAAACAGAAATAATTCAACAGTATCTAAGACACACCAGTTTAGTGTGTATTTCATGTACTGTGCTATATAAGACTTCAGGCATTTCTTGTCAGTTGTGAGCGAGAAAAAAATACCCAATTCCTAAAAGTCATGTTTTTTATATTTTGCATAGGATGTTTTCTTTAATTCACTATGAGGAGGACTAGTTTCATACTAACACACAGAAAACATTTTTTCAACTTTTTCAAATGAAGATTTGATGTATTCCAACAAGATAACTGGTATTTGTGTGATTTGTTTCTTTCCAAAGCATGATTGATCCACCTCCAGTTATCGGTCTCCTGTGGATTGCAGTGTGTGGCCTCCATGGATCAGGCTTGTGGCTGTATATTCTACACATGTCAAATCAGATATGTATCTGAAGTTTGAAGGTCAGTTCAGTACCTTAAGCTTTTATTCTCCGTGTTCTTTGAGCTGTTCCCGAGCACTCGCTGAGGGGTAGCAGGAAGCCGTGTCCTGTTGGGCGAGGCTGCAGCAGTCATTGAACACAGTTGCCATGGCGTGGGGCACAGGATGCTATATCTGCAAAAAAATTCAGACGGATGATACATTTTAAAGTGATATCCATATACATGCCAGAATCTAAGGTTTTACATAAAAATTGCACTGTAAATAGATCATCATTCATGTTGCCCCATTGATGGTTTTATTTCTGGTGATGATTTTTATATTTCCCATAAAAACGCTCTCTCACATCTTTTGCAGTTCATATTTTTAACATGTCAAATGCAAGTTATGAACCTTTCACATGTTCATATCTTACATTACACATTGCAGGTTTAATGCTCTAGATCAGGGGTGGCCAAGTCCGGTCCTCGAGAGCTACTATCCTGCACATTTTGGTTGCATCCAGTCTCCAGCACACCTGAATCAAATGAATGGCTCGTTACCAGCCTCTGCAGAGCTGAATGGTATGTGCATGAAGGAATTAGCCATTTGATTCAGGTGTGTCGGGGAGGGTATGTTTTAAAAACTGCAGGATAGTAGCTCTCGAGGACTGAACTTGGGTACCCCCCTGCTCTAGATCATGGGTGGGCAACTGTGGTTCTTCAGGGCCGGCATCCTGCAGGTATTAGGACGTTCCTCGCGGCAACACACCAGACTCCAGAGCTTGATGTCAAGCTCTGCACAAGTCACAAGGTATGTTGCCACAGGGAACCTAGTATCTGCAGGATGCCAGCCCTCCAGGACCAGAGGTGCCTACCCCTGCTAGCTATCCATCAATCCATTCATCTATAGATCTAGACTTATTTGAAATTGAATGAAAAATACTTTACTGTATTTATCCCAGAGGGAATTTCCGCTGTTGTGGTTTCTTGCTGTTTCTTTTTTTGTTTTGTTTTGTTCTTTAAAAGAGTTTAGGAGTGTCCACTTTACTTGCATTAGGAAAGAGGAAGTATTTCACAAAAACACAGGAAGATCACATTTGTTCAAAACACAAAAAATATCTGGATCTGGACACTAATAACCTTTTTTGCTTCAAGTGGCAATTAGAAAAGACCGCTCCAACCTGAACACCAACAACATGGAATCATTGTTTATAAAACCAAGGAAAAGCACCAATTAAAAGCATGTTTCATGTTGAGAATTTCCAGTGATGATGGCTTTGATTCATTTCTAATCCCTTTCCCGCTCCTAAATCTAAACAGGGATCAAATTTTAGCCCCGTGTGATCAAACCTGTGTTAACCAATGAGGCGACACCCACTTTAATGTTGCCAACTTACTTTGTATTCATGTGCGTGAACCGTTAATTATGTAACAGCAGGAGGCAGATGCATAATCAAAACTCTGATGGCATGCAATAAATTTGTTGCAGAAAGAGATGCATACAAATGTATATGCTTGGATGCAAGTGCACACACACACACCAACAAATTACATTACCCCTGGCACTGGCCTTGAAGAGAAACCACGTTTACGGCTACGACTAGTGCAATGGAAGTGGATTTGTAATTTGTAATATATCAGGAGTGAAACATACTTTTAATGATACAACCATCTAAGTAATGCCATACATCAGTTCACTTGTGTCATTAACAAATTACTATCAGAAGCTTTTTTATCAGTGTCTGTCAATACCACATGGTTATGAGAAACTGTAAACACAAGCAGAAGAAAACTGATGCAAAACTCAAAGTGGTTTATCCTGCATCCCCCCCCCCCAATTTTCACTTTTGTAAAAATGAAAACCAGCATTAACACTCCCCAACCAAGTTCTGTCCTCGTCAATTCAGAGAGGACATGAAAAGACATTTTATTCTACTTATTTTAGATAGCTGCATCAGCATCATGACCGCTATATTTTCCAACTACAGGAACAAGTTGGAATGCAATCAAACGTGCCATGCCCCAGAAAGAATCTGCTTTTCCTAATACTCTGATCCATCGTGTTTTATAAGCCCTGTAGCTTTATTTTCACTTCAAACAAGGAAAGAGAGGGAAGTCAAGATGGATGAGCACAGAGGAAATCCATAGTGAAGTTTCAGCATTAAAGCTCTAAGCTCATCCCATTTCCTCAACATTGTATTTGTGAAGTATCAGCCTCATGTTTCTCACGTGTCCCATTAATGATGCACATTAAAAAAGCTTATATTTATTTCCACATGTGGTGAGAATTTTACTCTTACTGCAGAAAACGAATCTGTCTTTTTATTTCATTGAAGTGACTTGCAATGTTTGCAGTTACCTAAACAACTACACAAATCGGCATTTATCTGAAAAGGTTTGTCAGTTCCTACTGGTGTTGAGTTACAGGTTTATACTCTTTTGGGAGTCAACTATTGATGTGTTATTAAGTCTTTTTACATATGACTTTCCAGCTGGGACTGATGTGACACTGAGCTACCTGATATCACTTGTGCATTGTCCATCGACCTGATGAACTAGTTTCATCCATGTATCTTTTATACTGTAGCTCACTTGAAGTGGTTCAGTGCATTGAGCACCAAGCTATTAGTTCTGATACGTATGTGAATGACACGGATTTGCCTACAGAGCACTTCACTCTCAGACTGCAGGCTTATTTGTGGTTTCTTGGGATTCTAAAAGTAGAACAGGAGGCACAGCCTTCAGTTATCAGGCCCCTGTCTTATACATAGAACCAGCTATCAGTTTGGGATCTTTACCTTCAAGATTAGGATTCAAACTATTTGATAAAACTCATACTTATGGCTGGCTTGGGTGTTCCCAGCAGCCTATGTGCTTAGGCTGCTGGGTGGGCCTCCCATGATGCAGAGTACCTCGCTGTACTTTTCTCTCTTTGCTCTTTATTTTAGATGTATAAATACTAGAGGTGCAACGATTCGGTTCAATACTTGTGTCACGGTTCAATACTTTTTTCTGATAAACAAAAATGTTCATGTCATTTTTAGCCCAATGTGCTTTTGTCCACAACAGCTTACCATCAGGGTCATACTTAACATTAAGACTTAAGTAGTTCCAAACACCAGATCTGAATCTAATCGATCGCAGATCAACTGAGTTTTTAACACAGAGGTCATCGTCAGAAGAAAAGTTGATAAAATAAAATTTAAAATTCTGTATTGTTCAACGTTCGATACATGGTGGTCACGGTTCGATACACACCTGTATTGAACGGTTTGATATGAATACATGTATTGCTGCACCCCAAATAAATATGAGACACCATTTTCATTCATTTCTGTTCCTCTTTTCTTGCTCAACAGGTGTTCCTGGCTGAGAATTCAGATGAGTCTTGATCCACCTTTCTTGTCCCCTCCACCTCCAACGTCCAGACAGATGGCCCCCTTAATCTGGATTTTGCCAGAGTTCCCTTTTTATACGAGGGAGCCTTTTCTTTTCCACTGTTGCCTGCCACCTCGTGCTTGCTCAGGACTGAATTGAAGAGAGGATTTGATTTTGTTTCATCTCATCATTGTAAATTTGCCAGAAAAAACAATTTTCTCATGTCCAATACCATTAGACTATTTTTAAAGCATGACCATTTAGTTATGTAGATTAATCTTGTTTCTTATTCAGAAATTTATTGTAAGTTTTTGGTACTCTAACAACTACTACCTCCCAGCCTTGAATTTCAAACAGGTAGAGCTGTCACTGGCTGTATTCTGTAGACACTACAATATTAGATAAGCACAAATTTAAAAAATCATTCATTTCATGTTTGTGACGGGGTCAAAGGGGCTCACTCCGACACAGCAGCACTGGGGGTGAGTTGACAGCAATCTTGCCAACTGGTGAGAAAAAAAAACAAAAAGGAAATAAATCATGTCTCTTTGTCAAAGAGCTGTTGTCTGTGTCAGAGCCTCCATATGAGATTTTGTGTCTGAAAAAGTGGATTTCTTGAAATAAAAAGACCAACTGTGTCTCCAATGGGCTCAGCTTTTGGCCAGCTGTGTCCCTCAGCATGTGTTGACTAAGCAAGAACAATCTTTTGTGTGTCTGAGTGATTAGGAAATCAGCTGCTTTCCAGTCACCAACTGACCAATCAATGAATTCCTACATTTATAATTAACTTCATATGCAATAATGGGAATGAAATTGTCCTCAAACTATGAATGCAATCCCTCAATCAGCTGTAAATTACTTGCATTGGTATTCTACTATGAACCAGCCTACTTACTTTCCAAAAAGTAAGTTATCAATTCCTTTTCTAGACTTGACCTTTGAGACAAACCATGAAGAAAAAAACTGAATTGTGGTCTGTATAGATGAACATAAGCAATGTTTACATCATCTAAGCCCTGTATCAAGTCCCTAACTTTAAGGCTTCTCTCTTTTTTTCCTCTACTATATCCATAATAAAATAAAATAAAAATCTATAAGTTGCTGAGGCAACTAATAATGATCCACAAGTAGATACAAAGAGCCACATAAGTCATTGTTGTTTTACCGGCAGTAAACCAGAAAAGAAAAACCAAAAGACAGCATATTTTCGATGAACTTTTCCACTCAACTGTAAAAAAAGCCTTTGTGTCAATGCTCACTTGCAACCTTAGTAGAAAGAAAAAGGAGTAGGTAAACCAAAAGCAGACACGGATGCAGAAAAAGTTACTGTACATTATGACCTGTGATTTCTAAACCGTGCATCCGTGATATTTCTTCTTACTGTTATTTTAGCAGCATGCAAACAATAAAACATTTACAGACACAAACAAAATTGTTCATTGTTCCATCCCATTTTTACAATAACTGAATGCAAGTTTAAAGTTATAAAATACCACCTCACATGAGGAGCATGTAACAGAGGGTGGACGTGGACCCTCAATATGAAATGGAAAACATTATACTGTATTATTGCAGGCTAATTCAAGAGGGATTAAAAGGATTAAAGATGTACAATAAAATGAAAAATTAACTAAACAAGGTCTTAAAGTTTTTAAAAATTTTGTATCAGAGCCTCTTTGCAAAGGTTGACTCAAAAACAAAAATAACACAAAGCTTACTTCAATTAAACTACTAAATAAAACATTTTCTTAATTTTAGTTCAGCAGCGTTTTGCTCACTGCAGAAAGAGTTCACGTTTTTAAGAGTAGGCTCACCATTTTAGTTTGGCTTTTAGCTGACTTTTACTGTTTAAGTAATCGTTTAATATTTTCTATTTATTACTGTTTGTCTTTTGATTGCCTTTTTTATTACCGTTTGGACATTTTAGCTGTTTCTATTGAACGTTTTAATGTTTTAATGTGTTTATTCAATGTTCTCATATTACTTTTATTGTTCCTGGGTCCTTAGGTCCCTCCAGTGCTTCCATAATGGGGGCCGTCTGTATCTGGGGTGGCAGGTGGCTGTGACGGACTGGATGCGGTTACGCTGGTGCCTTGGTGGGGTTGAGGTGTTTCATCCACACCTCCCCTGGGCACCTGGGCCAATGCGGTTACAGTTGCTGTGCCGTCCCGGGGTGCAGACGGCTCCTCCTGATGGGGTTCCTCACTTTCTCCATCTATACTCAGCCTCAGGTTTCTCAATTTACTTTAGCTGGGATTTGTTTTCTTTTATTCAATATGCTGTAATATTTGGGGTTTTTGAAGGGCAGCAGGTGGGAATGTTTTTAAACTGTAAAAGCGCTTTTAGCGATGGCGCAACTTGCTGGAAAAGCGCTTCATAAAATATTGATTGATTGATTGATCATGACCTTGGTAATAAGGGAGCTTAACATCTGCATCAATTGTCTGCTACAGTTTGCATAAAAATTAGCAATTGTAATCTACTAATTCGAACCTTAATTCAGTGGATGAGTTATAAATGCTTGAAATAATTTTACAGGTGAAAAAAAAATTTGGTAAACGCTAGAATGTTCCAAAATTTTCAATCTTGAAAACCAACTCACTTACTTTTCAAGTGTCCCAATTTTCATTGCAGGTACCTAAGGGTTCATTGCATGCCGCTTTGAATTTTTTCACAAAAACATTTCCTTCACATACATATTTAATACCAACTTTACATCTTAAAGATACAGTGTAAAACAATTCCTGACAACTAGCAGTAAAGATGAGCTTCAAATGCCAGGCATGTTGTAAATGGATGGTGGCCAAAAATTCTTCCAGACATGTTTTCATTTTGTGAGTAGATACAGTGGCTACATTACAGAGAACGACTTCAAAATTGTGTTACTTTTAAGATGTTGCCCATCCCCAACGGTGCTCTACAGCACCTGGAAAACAAAGCTGGAACGGCAGTTTTAAAGCTTAGAGTAGGGTAGAGCTGGGTGATACTGGAAAAACTGGCATCAACACAGATTTTTTTTGCATTTTTAATTTTTGTGTTATTGTTATACACTGCCTGGCCAAAAAAAAAAAAGTCGCCACCTGGATTTAACTAAGCAAATAAGTACGAGCCTCCTATTGGATAATTACTGCATGGCGATTATCTTTCAGCTAGCAACAAATTATTTAACCTTAACTGGTGCAATGACTTGCTTCTCATTTCCTAAACAACCATGTGTAAAGACACATCCGTGGTTTTGGAAAAGATGTTAGTCTGTCTGAGAAGGGTCAAATCATTGGCATCAAGAGGTGAAAACATCTAAGGAGATGCAGAAACTACTAAAACTGGGTTCAGAACAGTCCAACGCATTATGAAAAACTGGAAGGATAGTGGACCATCGTCTTCCAGGAAGAAATGTGGCCGGGAAAGGCAGATGAAGTGATGCAGCATCATGCCAAGTGCTACTGTACGAGCCTGTGGGGGCAGTGTGATGATCTGGGGTTGCTGCAGTTGCTCAGGTCCAGGTTCAGCAACAGTATGAGCTCAGATAATGAGGTCAGCTGATACCTGAATATACTGAATGACCAGGTTATTCCATCAATGGATGTTTCTTTCCTGATGGCACGGCCATATTCCAAGATGACCGTGCCAGAATTAATCGGGCTCAGATTGTGAAAGATGGTTCAGGGATCATCAGACATCATTTTCACACATGGATTGGCCACCACAGAGTCCAGACCTGAACCCCATTGAGAATCTTTGGGATGTGCTGTGGTCAGACTCTACAATCATCATCAAGATCTTAATGAAAAATTGATGCAACAGGATGCAAATAAATCTGGTGACATTGCAGAAGCTTCTGGAAACACAGCTAATGCTGCCGCAATCAAAGCTAAAGGCGTCCAACGAAATGTTAAATGTTTGACCTTTTTTTTTGTTGGCGACTTTTTTTTGGGCGGGCAGTGTATATCACATTATTTCTAAACTTTATTCATTCAAACCCACAACTTCACCTTAAATCAGCAAAACCATAAACACGTTCTCAGCCTTGACGCAGTTTTAAATGTAGCTATTCACTTTTTGGCAACTAACTAGACACAATGTTGTACCTACAGGTAACACACTAAAATCTACAAGGAAGCAACTTGATTTCCCATTTTAAACACAACCATTTAAAATGCTACACTTACAAACAATTCAATTTTAATGCAATACTTCCAAATATGGATGATGATCACTGAAATAAATTTATACAAAATATTATTTGATATTTTAAATAGCACCAATAATACCTTTTGTTTCTGACAAT
>JALJCO010008701.1:0-252500 GCA_023101725.1 Atherinomorus stipes
TTGCAGCTACCTAGCAGCGCATTCCAGAATTTTTTTTTTTTTTTTTTTTTTTTTTTTTTTTGTGCATAGTTATGCATGTGTTATATGCATATGCATATAACACATGTGTTATATGCATATAATGTGTTATATGTTATATAATATAACATATAACATATTATACAACACATATAACATGTGTTATATGTTATATGTGTTATATAACACATGTGTTATATGTTATATGCATAGTTATGCATGTGCATAGTTTTACATGTTGCTCCATCCACCATCATCACTTTTCTATGAATGCTCCTGATTTTTAAAATGCATGAACCAGTGAGGACACTCAGATCCTCTGGCATGAGTCTGTTCAAAGCGTAAGACTGAAATATTTCTGATGAGAAAGCTAGAATAACTCACTAGCAGACCTGAGAACAGCTGGAAGCATGGAAATATTGAAATGTGAATTTAAGCTGCAGAACCTCATTACATTATATTACATTTTTAGGTGCTAGCTTAAATCTTTTTATGCAAATGCTTTTTTTTCCCCATGTAGATTTTAATTGACCATTATCGTCTCAACAGCAGCACTTACCGCAGCCTTTTTGACTGAGATGTTGTTGATATCCAGAGCATAGACGGCCTCTCTTGCCCCCAGCAGCAACACACCCAGGTCATCTCTGATCAGCATAGTTGAATAGTTGAAGATCCCGTCTTCTCTGAACAACTTCAGACCATCTACCCAGAAAAAAAATCTGCATTACTGAACTGAGCTTTGCTCTCCTGCAACATTTCAGCAGCTGTGACTGATTGCTGTTGGAGAAAATGCTCCTATAGCAAAAAGTCAAATGCTAATTCAGTGAGAAACTAATAAACTTGTCCCTGCAGGCAGCAAAGAGAAAATATATAGCAGCTTGAGGCACTACTTGATAATATAGCATATTATATAGTACATAAACTTCTGATATTAAATTTTCCTAGCACAGGGATGCTTTAAAAATATGAGGATTTGTGACTCACTTTGGTAGGGGACGGTGTTTCGTGGGACACAATAGTGAGCGTTGAGTGCACTAAAACAAACATGGAGCATCAATCCACAGATGACGCTCAGGGCTGACAGAAGATTCATGGCTCAGAGTCGAGGAAGAGCTTAACGGCCCAGCTTTGCCACCAAAGCACCAAATCAGAGGCAGAACATGGTCCAAATTCTCAGTCCATATGCCGTTACACCGTGGCAATGTGGCCGTCCTGGACATGTGCCATCCTGGCACGAGTCCTGTTAGTTTACAGACCCTCTGATGTCGATTTATTCAGAAGTTTAACCAGGACCGTGGAGTGCTGCTCAGCCTGCTGCGGTGGAGTTTGAAGTCGGTGGGTATCTATGTCGGCGTTAGCCTCCAGCGCAGTGCTAATGAGATGCTGGTGTCCTCTCTAGAAGGAGGAGCAGGAGCCATACTGCCCGGCTAGTGGTGAGGGATGCTGGAGGAGATCATTTCCACGGTTCTGGGAAAGAATATGAGAATATCTATGAAATAATCAGAGAAACCAATGAAATAAAAAGACTGACTTCATTACTGAAGTTGCAAATCTTTCCACTTTCTCTGTATCATGCCCAAGATTCATGGATAATTATCAAGCAGGGCTGTACAAAGATGTGATAACTGTGCATGTCAGTGACTGAAAGATGGACGACTTTCGATCCTGACTTTAACAAACCAGCTGAAATCTGTGACAAGGCAGCAACTTGATATAATGATAGTAGTGAAAAGTAGTGCACTATTAATCATTAAAAAAAAAATCGCAATCCCAATTCACACATACATGTGATCTCATTTCTACCCACAACGATTCTGAAGCATTTTTAATCACGAGCTGCATCACAAATAAAAGTTTCCATTCTTCCCAGATTTTTTTCAAGCGCCCTCAAATGCAGCACTGCCATTGTCTCCCCACCCCCAAAACAATGGTAAAGAATAGGTATGTACGTGGAATCGCCCCCCTATCGTTATCGGCCAATATCGGCCTTAAAACTGACTATCGGACATCGGCCACCCCACCGATATTTAACGCCGTTTCTAAAGACTAAAAAAAAAAAAAAAAAAAACTTCTTCTTCAAAAACTTCTTATTTAGACTTTAAAACTTCTAAAGACTAGGGGTGGGAAAAAATATTGATACACTGAAACATCGCTGATATTATACTGACATTTAAAAACGTGATATCGATCTATTTTACTCATGAAATCTCGTGGTATTTCATCATTCTGTTACGAAATCTTGCGAGAATTCACAAAATATTGTGAGATTTTGTAATAGAACAATGAAATCTTGCAAGATTTTGTAAATAAAATCAATCTATACCGGGTTTTTAAAATATCGATTTGATAATGGCATATGAAAATATTGTGATATTTCAGTATATCGATATTTTTTCCCACCCCTATTTTTCAAAGTGTCAGGAATGAATAACAAAACTGCCATTTGCAATGACTGCTTATTTTTTTAGCTTTAAAGGGACTAGAGGCAGAAATTAAAAAAAAAACAAACATGCATGTCCATCTTTTAATACTAATGGGTGATGAAGCGCTAAATACCAAAAATAACGTTTCCACCCACGTTTCTCTCCGTTGCGCTGCCCTGCGAACGTGACGTCAAATGACGCTACATCCGCAGTTTTGATACACGGAGAAGACGGTCGCGGTAAATTCAAACACTGTAAGCTCGTCAGCAAACAATCCACATCAACTGAAAGACACTAAAAAGTGAAACTACAAAGAAAAAGGTTCGTAAACACCATTATAGCTTCAGTTTGTGCACGCTCCTGTGACGGCTTGGCTCGTGGTTGCAGCTCCCTGAAGTGCCAGTTGCGGTAGTCGCAAATTTTGTTTCTTAATCTTGCCTCAAGTCCCTTAAATATCGTTGTCGGGTATTGGCCAATGAATTTTAAAATATCGGCATATCGGATATCGGCCAAAATTCCAATATCGTGCATCCCTAGTTAAGAACTCCAACTATGCATCTGTCAAAGAAGTGCTCCAGCAAAGCTCTTCTGCAAACACGTTTAAGTTTGAACTACCTTTTGAATAGGTTGTCTTGTTTGTTTAGATGACTTTTATATGTGCAATAAAAAAGTTTTTGCAAAAAAAAAAAAATCGTGCCAGAGAATTGTGATCTCAATTTTAAGCAAAAAAAATAAATCGTGATTCACATTTCCCCCAGAATTGTGCAGCCCTAGTGAAAAGAGACAAAAGCCTAGCACAAAAGTTATATTGAATGACATTAAATGACAACATTCTGCTTTCTGATTCTGTCTAATATAATATCTTGTTGCTCCAGACACGTTTGCAGCTGTATCTCTGACAACTCATAACAGTAAACTTCACATAGGAAGCTGACGTTAAGTGAAAATCTGCAGAGTGCCATGTTAACCTACCAACCCCCACACACACACACTTCCCCTCTCAGTATCTTCCTGTCCTTCTCCCTGATAAGAGCCGGCTTCCTTTTGGCTCAGTAGGGTTCAAGCAGCAGAGGGGGATCAGTTCAGGTTTGGGCATGCATGCAGATTGCTGTCATTCACTGCTTCAGCAACTCATGCAGAATGGAGTTTTACCACATTTTTGTTGAGCTTTGTGTCTGCTTTGACTAACTGAGCCGCGCAGCCTCATTCAAAATTCATCAAGGTGTTTCATCTCAGAATAACGCACAAAGCTCACATGAAAGTGGACTCGCCAATAAAATAAATAAATAAATAAATAAAACACTATTTGAGCGCAGTGTTCTCAGAAGCGGCAGCGCCACACGACTGTTTTGCAACCGTTATTTCGATTTGAGCTCCCAGAGGAAAATATACAGCAGATTCTTTTACAGAGATGCTTCCTTTGAAACACACCACAGAGTTCTCGGCTGTTGACAGAAACCAAAATGACAGCCTCCATATTTCCTCGAGAGACAGCTGGGCGCTCACACTTCTGAGCAACCTCAGTTTTTAACATGCATTTTGCAACTAACAACCGTGCTCCCACCTCGTTGTTATTTGGAGCGAGGGGGGACGAGCTGCTGCATGCGTAGGACTGCTCGTCTGTTGTCAGAGTGGCAACGTTTCCCCCCTCAGGGTGCTGGGAGGTTGAGCTCCACAGCTCAAAGGAATGACTGCAAGCTTTTTTCTGACATATAGCTTCAAACAGCGTAGACAGGTAGGCATGGCTGCAATAATAGGAAAGCATGCAGCAGTTGTGCACTTTTTCCCCCTACTGTGTTTATCCAGGGACACATTCATGCACACACTTGTGAACAGGTGGGCAAGGTAAAAGAAAGGGGGGGAAAATCCACGGCTGAAGAATTTACAAGTCACACACAGCTGACTGTTCTGACAACTGAAGTGAAAAATAGTGGACCGCATTGTAGAAACAGTGGGTATTAAAAACGCTGGGGTAAAGTTGGGTATTTTCATAACCCAACATATCTGGACCAAAAAGGCTCATGGGAAATTAAGATTCAGCAGGAATTTAACATTTTATGATTGTTCTCCTATAAATTTGAGGTATGTGCTTTGCCGCCTTTGTTATATTCACATTCAGAGGAAGTTGTTGAGAAATTCTGTTTTGTTTGGGTTTTAAAATTGGCACCATGACCATGAAGGACAGTAAGGGGAGTAGGATCTCGCGGCATTTTGTAAATTCTCATGAGATTTCGTAACAAAACAATCATATTTCGCCAGATTTCATTAGTAAAATAGATCGATACTGCATTTTTAAATATAGACATGGTATTGGCATATAAAAATATTGCAATATTTCAGTGTATTGATATTTTTTCCCACCCTTATTAAATAATCATGTGATCCCCTTTTAGTCAGTCGAGGTGCAGCCGGGTCATTATGAAAAAATTAAGCAAAAGAATTTGCACAACTAATACCGCGATATAACGATGCGTAAATATCATATCGTTACATGATATATCGCGACATCATATCAGTATATTGCACAGCCGTAGCAAGGAGATAAACTGACCACCATATGTGCTCACTGTATGATGTGTGGCACAAAACCTTAGTGACACATTAAATGTTCATGTTGCTGATCAATGAAAAACTTCTGAAACAGAAACTTAACTTGAGAAAAATTGAGAAAAACAAAGCATGCACCAGAATAATAGCAAATCAATTAGTTTATTCCAAAATGGAAAAAGTAAGTTGTAACTAAGGAAAGAAATTGATTACGGTCTTTGTTATGAATTATAATTTTATTTGTATGAATTCAATTTCTTTCTTTGTCTTACGGTGAAAGATATATTTCCAGTAAATCAAAATTTATGGTTTCAACCACATCATAAATTTAATCTGAGAAAAAAAAATGATAAATTTAGATGTAACAGTTTACAGTGTTTTTTAAAAAGTTGAACCAAAGTATCTTTTTTTTAGCACATAACTTGCTGTTGCCTGACAAACAATTTTTAAAAAACATTTTACAGTTTCTTTAACTCCGTTTAGGACTTCAGTTTCCTTGAGGATGAAGGATGTTTTACTGCTGATTAATTCTTCACCATCTCCACTAGATAGTTGTTCCTTTTATTTGTGTTGCTTGGCACAGATCGGGTAGCCTACAGCGGTCTGAAAGACTGGAAAAAAACTACAACCAACCCAGTCAGCAGGGGTGGGTATAGCTTTTTGTTTTGTTTTTTTTGGTGGTGGTGTATGTATGTGTGTGAGTGTGTGTCTATGGGGGGGGGGGGGGGGGGGGGCAAATGCAGAGACTGGAAAAAGGGTGAAAAAAATGTGCCACGTGTAAATAAGGCCATTGAACAAATCTTTTAAAAAAGAAAATGAATAAATAAATATAAAGGTTCTAGACGTTTAGAAAGCGGTGGCCATCTAGATTTCCATTCCCACCATGAGGCCCAGCTCGGTATGACACAGGACAGCACATATTTTTTTCCTGTTTCCATGGGGATGCCAGAATATCTAATCTGATCCATCTTAATTTTTGGTGAGTTTTCCATTGAGGTTCCAATCTTAACCCTTAAAGGCATATGCCACCTCTGGGTGAAATTGAGCCTCCCCCTTAAGCAGTTCCCTGAGTTGAACAAGTGGGCAGAAGCGTTTTCTTGCTGACCAGTCATTCTCTGAATCTGCCAGCACTGACTTTAGCTTAGCTTAGCGTAGTTGCTGTAATCTGGCGTATCCAACTAGCACCTCTTGGCGAAAGTGAACTAACTAACTCAATGCTGCGAAAGTACAGACCAATCAAAGGCCGATCTCAGGATAAGCAACACGGATAGTAGCAAAGGCAGCACACATGTGCAGCATCTGGTGGCAACCATGTTTACGGAAGTTGGGGATGCTGCGCATGTGTGCTGCCTTTACTACTATCAGCATTGCTT
Source organism: Atherinomorus stipes (assembly GCA_023101725.1). Lineage (NCBI taxonomy): Eukaryota > Metazoa > Chordata > Actinopteri > Atheriniformes > Atherinidae > Atherinomorus > Atherinomorus stipes. The sequence goes on from JALJCO010008701.1 coordinate 6,362, forward strand.
TGCCTGTGATCCACATATAGTTCCACTAACCAGTCCTATGATGTGAAATCGGCTTTTTGTTTGTACTCGATCAGAATGTGCGGGTCACGAAACATAATTGGAAAAAAATCTTGAGTTAATTAGTTCACTTTCTCCAAGAGGTGCTAGTTGGATACGCCAGATTACAGCAACTACGCTAAGCTAAACTAAAGTCAGTGCATGAAATACGTTCATTTACTCACCCAGACAGTTTTGGTGCAACTTGAATTCCTTCAGAGATCAGCATATGCCCAATATAATGGAAGTGATGGGGCAACAGCGCGCAGCCTCTAAATAAGGCATTATCTGCCACAAACTCCTTCATTTCACCAATGTTTTGTTACAAAACATTAGTCGGACACCCCCCCCTCCCCCGTATGCTCGAAGTGGCTTTTTTGTGGTGATTCATCCTTATTTACAGACATTTGTTATGGTGTTGCATAATAGTGACATCATCAAAGCCGCCACAGTAAAAATGTCTGTAAATAAGGACGAATCACTAATGTTTCGTAACAAAACATTAGTGAAATGAAGGAGTTTGTGGCAGATAATGCCTCATTTAGAGGCTGCGTGCGGTTGCTCCATCACTTCCATTATATTGGGCATACGCTGATCTCGAGTGGATCTAGTATCTCCCTAATTAATTCAAGTTGCATCAAAACTGTCTGGGTGAGTAAATGAACATACTTCATGCTAGAAAATAGGTCCAGATTGAAGGGAAAAAAACAGCTTCCCTTTAAGGATGGCGTTTTATTGGCAAAAAGAACAAAGCGGGAAGAGCCGCATGTTTAAAAAAAGGCAAGATGCCAAGAATGAAGAAAACAAACAGCTGGATGTCCACCATTCTGGTCCTTGGTTAATGTGTTGTGTTCTTTATCATTATGATTCAAGAAAGGTGTATAACTGGCGCGTACATCACTATCTGGCTGATAGGTCAAGGTTTACTGTACCAGAGGACTCAACAAGTAAGGCCAATTTTGTGAAAGCAAGTAGCCAATAATTTTTTTTTTTTTCATTAAAAAACTACTTTACTTGGGATGATTCTGCATTATATATCTTTAATCACTGTTGCAGATACATTTATACAGTACCTCATTGATGAACGGAAAAACTTTGAGCCGAATAACACTTCTGCAGCATTCATGGCCATTTAGCTTTGTACACCTTGACATCTGTTAGTTTTATGACTTTTATACTCTCTTCATAAAATGTGAACTGTTTGAACAGACAAATAATATCACCCGCATAAGCAGCTGGTGAGTTGATGCTGTATGAATACTGCATTATGATCAAGAACAAGGTAGTACTGATGCAGAACAAAATAGAAATACATTATGTGCTATGTTCACTTGCGCTTGGGCATCTGAGTTTAGCCCAGGTGAAGGTCAGTTTACACCCAACATTTGTTAGAAATTGATTAGATGTTTCACTTCACTGTACTAGTTAGTTCAACAGAATTTAAGATGACCGTGATGTCATTCATGGGGAGAATTGTCCCCATGAAAATGTTTATTTTGCCAAAAGTCAATAATCCGTTTTCAATAATTCCCATCAAACCAACCTCCACCTGGATTCATACGTACATCAGCCATTTTCTCTGGAAAGACAAATACCATTTACAAAGTATACACTCAGAGAGTAGGTGGAGGAGTATTACCACACAAACTGCAGTTTCCTACTGCATGTGGTACTTCTTGAGATAATGACACCTAAAAATGGAGGAAAAATAAAGATCCACAGGTTTTGTGTTCCATTGCTGCCTGAATGAGTTCCTAGTTCTGTCTGGTTTCCTGTTTTATTTTGTGGAGTAGTCCATCTCCTCGTCCTGAAAATTTGTTGAAGTGATCCTTTTCCATGAATGGCTGTTTTCTATCTTTGTCTCCTTTTTCTAGCCTTTTCCTTTCTGTTTAATCTCCTTTCTTTTTGTCCCCCCCTCAATAATGATGCTCGATTATGAAAAAAAAACTCATTATCACGATTATTTTGATCAATATCTAAGTCATGATTATTCAAACTAATAATTTATTTAGCTTTTTTTTCTCTCTCAAACAATACTTCATTGATCATTTACGCAAAACGTTCAGACTGAAAATAAATGTAGGCTATAAATATGTACCGATTTAGCCGTTTTGCAGTGTATAAAACATTATATGAATAAAATAGATATACATTGAACATTAAATAATTGCAAAAAACCAGAAAAACACACATGTATCCAAAATAGAAAAATTGATCCAGCTGTTCTGCAGTTTGTCTATATTTGAAGAATAAAATAAATATTCTTATTTACATAAGAAATATCCCAAAATAAACTTTTTAAGCTTTAGTTCAATGCTAGAACATTCCAAATCTAACATTTTTGTTAAGGACACCCAACAAATTACCTTTGTAAGCCACTGAAATTAATTTTAACTCAAAATTAATTTTCAGAAATTGTGTAAACGAAAATGGCAAAAAAAAAAGAAAAAAGTTTAAACTGGATTATAGGGGTTTGGAGATCGTTTCACACAAAAATTGAAATCACGATCAAATTTCGATTAATTGCACAGCCCTATTCAGCTGTAAGTACTACTTCAGTAATACTGAAAAGCTTCTATTTTCATAATTTATGAAAAAAAATGTTGAAATGAAGCTGCTGCTACAAAGCTTAGTATGTCATAAACTGATGCTGGGATTTTTTCCTAAAGGGTGCCCAAACTTTTGCATACCACTGTAAGTATCAAGATGGGTCTGATATCCATAAATCCCCTCTTGGCAAAGCAACTTTTTTCAGCATAACAATGCAGCCAGACTGTCATTCTGCTTTCTACGATACTGGACAGGACTAAATAAATAAATGGAAATTGAAAAACATAAAAAAGATGCCCATGATGTGGAGACTTGAAGCCTTAAACATGTGATGATCTCGTAGGAAACGTCTTCTTGTATCTACAAAAAATTATGTGAACGCATATTTGTTGGTTCTGGATAAATTGCCATGGAAAAAGGCATAGATGTAATCCTAATAATTTCTCAACATAGCAAAGTGAACTTATTTTTAAAGAAAATCCTCCCAGATACAAATTATTATTCAGGGTAGTGCGTTCCTTTTCATCTCTGAACATCTGAGAGAAGGATCTTAAGATTTTATTTTGCCAGATTCGGTTTCCACATTTGTGAGTTGCATGTTTTTGGATGGTTTAAAAAAAAAACAAAAAAAAAACTTCCTTCTATCTGTGTTTTTCAATTAATCAGGAAGGGGCCACCCATGACCCGTTTGACCCTTACCTCATTGGTCAAGGTTACTCAACATCTTTGTGAGACTTAACAGCTTACCGGCATTAATATCTTAATACTTTAATACACATTACAAAGTGAGTGATTATGTTATTAAGTTATTAATGGCACACCTTTATCAACCCCAGGGAGTCATTAATAAAGGACTGTGGAATTGGATGAATGGGTCTAATGATATATCTCATAATGTGAATTATTTATTCACCTTAAAGACACCTCACAGTGGCCTTTGTGTCAGGTAAGCTTTACCGTAAAGAGCCCTCTTCTCACTTCTTCCACATTCATTTGTTTTTTTGTTTCATGTTGGGTCATATGTTTGACACCTCAGTGACCATGACAACAAGAAACTGACGTCAAAATCTGGCGCACTCCTGAAGTCAAAGAACACGTTTTGAAAAGCAGGTGTGAAATCCATTTGTCTTTTCTTTAAAGGGGATACATAATGTTTCCAGTACAACCAGCAAAACCAGCTCATTAAATTTACAACAGCTCTGAATATATGGATGTTCTCCTTTACTAAAACCCTCCAGCACGTCATCGAGACAGCGGATACTATAGCATCTGCATACCGTGACATTTCTTCAAAGTGACGTTTGAAGTCTGCTTTGAACGTCAGAGTTGTTGTCAGGAACAAAACTGGAGCAACCAACACGAGTGTGACTAACATAGTTTCTTTACATCAAGATCTAAATGTCAGTTAAGATATCCTGCCGGGAGGGGTTTACTCATCAAACACCCCAACGTGAACAGCTGGGCATAAAAAAAAAAAGCTGAACATGAACTAGTGGAGGAGCCCTGCAGCAGTATCTCCAGACACTCCAACCACTTGAAGCATGGCGATATTTATAGCCAGTTCAGGAGCCTCTGCTGCATCTACAGTCGTTTTCAGAACAACTGCATGCTGTGTGCAAAGCAAATCTCCACACGGCAGTGTCAGGGACATGCACAGACACGCAGGCTTGTTGTTATCATCCAAGTAAGTCAAAACATGTCAAAAAAAAAGAGGAAAAAAACTGGGCGAACAGTCAAACAGGTGGAGTGAGCCACGACTGCGTAGGCACAGGCTTTAGAGTACAACGTCCTCATATATACGGTTACATGACGCGTCTGTATGGGCGAGGCTGTTACTGATTTACCTGCACTAACCGTTTTGAGTCGCTTGCTTTTTGCATGTTGCCCCGTTTGTCTTTGTCCGCCGGGCTGCCAGCTTTAAGCTGCTGTCCTCTGGCAGGCTGGCTGGTGAGCTGGCTCTGATACAGAGTTCCATCACCGGGGCCTAAACAGGAAACCTGCAGTGGGAGGGTGTTAACCTCTGACACTTTGTGTGTCACAGACTCTGTTGTGAAACAGTCACTGGAAAACACAGCCCAGTTCAGAGCTGGGTTATATTTTTTGCAAGTTCAGTAAAGTAAAAAAAAAAAAAGCAACAGCAGGTTGCCACCTTTTGTTTTAATGTGCAGGAAGGAGGTTGCTTTTAGCTGGAAACATCACTTCAAAAACACACCGTGTGTTCAGATTTCATGCCTGCTGTGACACGTATGATTACAACTAAGCCATCAGACGATAACAGTCATGAAAGACGACAAGCAACCGCACCATAAAAGTGCAACAACCTGTTTAATAGGATCCTCACCTTCTCTCTGACAAATCACTTGTCATTGATGAGACAAGTCTGGTTAAGGGTAACGCACATGCATGCACACACACACACAACGGCAAGTCTCAGCAGGACCTGTGGCACTTGGGGAAAACGCAAACACCGCTGCATGTTCTCTTTAGTGTGACATGATTACTGAAAGATGAGAACAACCAAAGGGGGAGAAAAAAGCATGGTGATGTTTAGTAGGACAAAAGCATGTGAGATTATTTTTAGGTTAATCTGTTATTCAGTAAAAGCTTATAAAACAGTTTAAAATACAAGCTGTGTCCTGAAAAGGCCACAAAATAGTCCAAGGCTTACAGATGTTCAGGTTATAATCTAATTTATGACACAGCTGTGGGTAAAGGTAGAAAAAAATGCATTCACGGCTTTCTCGCCTGAAAAATTATGATAGAAACAATAAATTGTGTTCAGCTGCATTCTACATCACCAAACCACAGAAGAAGAGATAAATCAAAACATCATTATGAGCCTTTTGGCTTTATGAGATCAGATCTCAAACAACTTCACACACATACACTAACTCTAATGTGGTTTTTAAAAACTTAGATTTCTGAAAGCTACTTTATTATTTGAGTTTTTCTATGATCTCATGGCATCAAATAAACCCCCTCGCTATAAGTGTAAGTGTAGGTGCACTGAGTGTGTGCAGACAGTGTGAACAATAAACAAAGGAAATCAGCATTATCTCTTTCTTACACCACAGAGAGTGTATCTATTGTTTGTGGTGCTGTGTAAAGCTGCGGCCCACCACGAGCCCATCTGAGCTGCAATAAGGCAGCCAAAAATGGGCAATCCCCTGAGAAAGTGCACTAAGAGCATGTATATGGTCTGTATGTAACATAGCTAACACACCATCACAGCATCCATACTGCAGGTGTGCACTTCAGTATTATTCAACCGCATCATGTTTAGTAAAAGATGGGGAAAAAAAACTCACATTTAACTTTTTGTTCGTTCCAATATTTGCTGCGTTTAGATTTAAAATTTGTTTGTCTTTTAAGGGAGTAAATAATCATTACGGTCTCTTCAGCTTGGTAAGCACAGTTGGCTTGTGATCCACCCACACGTTCACTCCTGTCTGAGTGCGCTGACCCAATGATCCTCCCAAGTTTGCGTGTTTCTCCCGGTGAAACCCAATCTGCGGTGGTGCAAAGTGTTTGTAGGCATATCCCACTACTGCTTACTCCGGCTCCCCACTGCTATTATTAGATTAGGATATCCCATAATCTTTAAACAAGTCAGGGAATTTACAAGTGCGCCTTCTCTGCTCCCTCAGTCTAATTCCCACTGCGATTCCCCGAGAGTGGGGAAAACAACACCCGCGTTGGGACCAACCTGCGCACAAACAAGTCAGTGAAAGTCACCTCGTCCGCGGATAAAGACTCACCGGCTCTGGATCTACATGGGAAACCGCTCCGCCTGATGTCTGTTAAGCTTGTATTTTTGATCCGCTCCACCTGTAACGCTCAGTCCGCTCCACACCTCATTCCTGCAGGGAGAGATTATCCAGCAGCAGCCGGGAAGCTCTGACGGGCAGCGCCTGGTCACGTGACTCCTGTTTGTACCTTTCTTTTAAAAAAAAAAAACTTACTTTGCAGCCAATCAGATGTGACGGAAAATTAATACGTTCCCTTCATATGACACCCCCCCACCCCCCGAAAAAAAACAACTAATGACAAATATTGAAAAACTTTATTTAAGTATTGAAAAGTCCACACTGTCTGTGTTAAAATTTATCATATGAACTGTATCAATAATAACTGGATTTTGAAAAGAAAAACAAACAAACAAACATGCCTAAAACCTGACATTTAATTGTAATTCACACACACACACACAAAAAACAACCCTAAAAGTAATATACAAGAATGAAGACAACAAAAAGAACAATTCATGAATTTAGCTACTCCTCAATAAATTCACCACGCGCCATCTAGCGGTACATTACAGCTACTGGATACCTCAGACAACAAGAAATGCAAGCTGGGTTAAAGAGCATATAAATATATCTTTTAAGTAACCTAAACACTTCTTACAGTTGATAGACTATCATCAGCAGGACACGAAGTGAAGTTTCATTGATCTGTGAGGTGATATTTGGGAGGACTTCCTCAGTACTTTTGTTTCCGTGTACTTTCTTCGTACCTCCTGCCTCCTGGACTTGGGGCCCGGAGGTTCTGAGAGGAGGGGACGGTCTTCAGCTTGTTCACCGGCAGACTGGGTCTAGGTGAGGCGTTTGTGCTGGAATGAGTGTTTATATAGATGGGCTCTTCTGCTGTGGGGACAATAAACATACACGATGAATACCTGAAACCTACACAGCTCGTTTATGATATGAGTTTCATTATAAGATATGTTTTTAAATGATTTTATAATCAGATATGATTTATAAAGCACCAATACAGAAACAGCACAAAGTGCTTTACATAAAAAACAACAGAAACAATTTCTGAACACACACATGCATACAAGAACACACACTTGATCACACTCGTCTTCACAGGTTATCACAGTCACACTCAGTACCCCACGCACCCACCCACACACACACACACACACACACACACACACACACACACACACACACAAAACCTAACATTTCTACTTTGTCTCTTTAACTGAAACATCAATATGAAAAATAGAAAAAACTGAAGATAAACAATGGCACAAACCATAAAGTCTATCTGTCTGTCTGTCTGTCTATCATGTCCATGTTATACTTTACAATGTAGACCTACCTTGGGATCAGTAAAATATTTTTTGTTAAATTTAAAATACCACATGAATAGAAATGCATGAAATTTCCAGTAAACAGCAACAATAACAATAAGAACAATTACAAAACTAAGACAAACAAGAAGAATTTTTAAGATAAAATTGTGGATTACATTTAGTTTGTTTTTGCTGTATGTTATTATTTATCATTAATATTCATGGAAGTGGCTGTAAATTGTCAAACATTATATAAATCAATATTATATGCTTCAGTTAATATAAGAGAAATTGTGACTCCATAACGTAGTTGGTGTTTTTATACCTGACAGTTGTGCTTGAAAGTCTGCACACGCTTCCATTAAAAACAGTGGGGGGGGGGGGGGGGGGGGGGGGGGGGGGGATCATCCGTCAGTGAAATTAGTTGATATTGACAAAAGTGATATTAAATGAAAATTTTATGAAAATCATGACATTGATTTTGATTTGTGGTTCAACAGAAATATTAAAAACAAACCAACAAAAAATAAATCAAATAAATAAAAATTTTGTTGAGCAAATTTTTGAGGCATCCACTGCGATCATGTGTTTCCTGCATTTCTCAGTCACACTTCTGCACCTGCAGGTATTTTGGACCCCTGATCATAAGCGAGGGGCTCAAACTTGCCTGGAACAAGTTTGTTTGTTCGTGTTTTAATTTTCTTTTTTTTTTTTTTACCCGCAATTCAAAATAAGTATTTTAGTTTACTAAATTATAATCTGGTAATTTTTTATTTATTATTACTTTTTCAGTTTCTTGTTATTTGAAATTGTGAATTTAGTCTTTTCTTTAATGGAAGGGTATGTAAACTTTCAAGCAAAACTGTATTTTCAGGTTATCACATGTGTCACTCTTTTCAAAGTTATTAAACTCTGGTACCGATGACTTGTAGGAAATATTCTACTGTCATTAAACTCAGCGGTGGAAGTTTCTACATAATTTGAAATGGTGCAAGTATTCCTCATGAACCTGTTTCTAAGAAGATATCAAAGACATTTTATGGTTACATTATGCATTGTCAATGCAACTTCATTTTAAAGCTTAAATGTAGACAAATTATGGGATATAAATCATTACATTTGGCTAATAAGATAGAATACGTGCCAGCTTCATTAATACAACAGTGTAAAGAATGAACAGGCCTTTAAGCATCCTTAGCAAGTAAAAGTTGATCAGAAAAGGCATATTTTCATGGATCCTGGGGACAAAACTTAAAAATGTGAAAAAGGAATAGAAAAATGAAATGAAATGAATTAAAAAAAAAAACTGTGACTCAAATGCAAAGAAACTGCAACTGTATTAAAACAAAAATAGTCATGTATTTATGCCAAGTCAATAACATTATATGAAATAATGTCAACATTTTATCTATTTCATGTCCTCATGAAAAGTCACATTGCAGAATCCTGCATAACGTCTGCTTTTTCTACATTTTCTGTTGATCTGTTCTCACATTCCCACAACACGAAGCGTAACCATTACATCATCTCAGTCTGCTGCATGACGTGTCATCTGCAAAATGACTTAATTCCCTCGACTCCAAAGGTGAATTAATTCACCTCTGAGAGACAGAAAGTTTCTCAAAGTTAAAGCTGACTTACTGTCAGACCGGGAACTGAGTCAACGTGTGATTCACACTCCTATTCTTGGGGTTTCATGTCTCACACAGTTGTAAAATTCCATTTGTCAGATTTCTACCATCATCAGTTCTAAAATAAAAAAAGATTCCAACACAAAGTCTGCTTTTTTCTGCACACAAATGATGGAAAATGTAACATGAAGACAAACAAAGAGAATTGTGCTGCCGTGACAGTTAGGTGGGCGACACGAATAGTCTCTTATTTCTGACTCTAGTGCATCCTCTGTGGTCATCTGCTGTGGTCAAGCAGCGTGTTAACTCTGCTCTCTGCAGTGTCCCTCTGACACAATTATCATCTCTATATTTACTCTGCACTTAGATTTACAGTACTTAGATAAATATGCCAACTTGTTGCCTCAATAATACAAAACAAGTTAACTTGAATGCTTTGAGTTTGTAAAAAAATATGTGTAAATCAAAATACTTCACATGATGATGTCAAATTCATCTTGCACATGTTATTAGATGAACGCAAACTGATGTGGAGCCTGCATGCAGTCATCTCTACCTCTCTGATACCTCTTCTTGCAGAAGCTGCCCTTGGTTTTAAACTCAGGGATGTCGTTTTGAATAATTTGTTGATGTCACACGGCACAAAAGTTACCCAGCAGTAACTTGTGAACAGTCCGATAACGCTGCCAAGATGAATGAAGAAATCCTTTACTGTCATTATCACTCAACATTATAACAGATAAACTATGTTTTTATGTCTGCTTATTCACTGAAACGCATGACAGGTGGATTTTTGTTGATATTAAATCGATATGGTGACCAGAGAATGTTTTCCTATTGATTTTACTGGGAACTTTTAACCTCATATGAGGAACTTAGGTTCTAATAAGAGATGATAATGAGAAAATTAAACAGATGTGTTTAAAGACGTCTCAATTTTTATGATTGGAAAAAGGGTGGGATTGAATAAGTTTTTGTTCTTACTCCTTTTCGTACATGAAATGATAAATGTCATTTGTTTTTTTTATTTGTTTTTTCATTTTATCATTATCTATTGTATTTATTATTATTTTTGGTGCATTTATTATATTGTTTTGGTTCTTTGTTTTGGTAATGTTTCTTGTTTGGTCATGTACGGAATGAAATAAAAAATTAAATTAAATTAAGTTAAATTAAATGGGCATAATAGTTTACTTAAGTTTTTTAGCTTCTCATTTAAGTTCTTTTTGTGTAATGTAAATTACTGTTTAATAAAAAAAAAATCACTTCTTGATCATTTTCACTATTACTAAGCTGCCAAACTAAAAGTAGAGCTTCATTCAATAAATCACTTCTAGTTTATTGTCTAAATGCTAACAGCATTCTGCACCGGCCCCTCACTACCATTTTAACATAATCATCTAATTCAGATTTATTCAGCTGAAATACACCAATTAATTTAAGTTTTTCTTCTCCAAAGTACACTGTAGATTCTAACTAGTTGGCTTTACTTTTAATAAAAATTTTTTTTTTCGCAAACTCTGCCTTAGAAAAATGAAGTATTCTGTAACAGGAGTGATTAAGTAGAATAAACTAAACCTTTCTGAACTTGATAAATCTGATTAAGCTGTAAGTGAATGAGGTTGTGGAGAAAACTTGATGCCATTAATTTCATATAAATTCAATCAGGTGCTTCACACAGTCTTCTTTTTATTTTTTACCATCATGATAATTTCAAATACATCTTACTTCAGGTAATCAATGAACTAATAAATTGTTCCTACTATGTTGCAACAATTCAGTGACATTCGGTTTAGCTAAAACTAATGTCAGACCGCAGACGTCTTTGTCGCGGCGCAGCAGCAGCTGGATCGTAGATATTAAATACAGGAATAAACAAACAAGTTGAGAGCAGTCACATGACACTACCAACATTGTTTTTAAATCACTCATTTGTGAATTGTCTCTAATTTGTTGTTAAAAGAAGTGAACTGCATTGTGGGAAACCTGCTCCCTCAACGTCCCTAACTTCCCTGGACTCATTTAAATTAAACTGATTCAACTTAAGTAAATGAAGTCGTCTAGCATGTTGCCCTCCAAAGTTCTTATGACTTATCTAAGATTAGTATTACTAACAACCGAGTTAAAATTAAGTTCTATCTACTAGATATAGTCTATTAAAACCAATATTACAATTTACAGTGACATTTTACTCAAGACGAGGGTTCATTACAACTTGATTAAAATTAAGTTACATTAAAGCCAGTGTCACATTTTACAGTGTATGTCCAGACATTTGCGTGACTAATAATGACTGATTACAACTTTGAAATGAACGACATTTAAATCAGAGGGAAAGTTACCCACATTGTTTGTTTGTTTGTGGGACGTAAACCACTGATAGTTTGGGATCTGGGATAGATTGCAAAAGATAATCTTTTATCATAATTGTCAAGATTGTGCAGAAGTTAAAAAGATTTTGAAAATCAACATATTCAGTTTCACACCTTTTTTATCTGACTTGAAATAGCAAATGAACTTGTGAGATTTTCAGTGAACCCAAAACCCCTTGAATGAAACAGCTTTGTTTGTCTGTAAAATATAGACTGATTGGATAACAGTTGTTAAGTAGACTGGTTTTAGTGGTGAGGGTCTGCTTCTCTTGGTTTTTGATGATGTTTAACCTTCTTCAGCCCTGTTGAAGCCTTAGATGGGAGCTCAAACGCCTTCAAAACACTAAGAAAAGTAGTCCAGGTGGTCTTACTTGAGCTCTCAGGTTTACACTCTGGATCCGACCTGAACAATTCTAACAGACCTTCACCTGGAATTAAGGAAACCTGCCCCGCTGACTTGTACATTTGTCTCACGCTGTGCTGTTAAACCACACAAACCACCTCCTCACTGACTACACATCCACCAGCCACGAGTTGAGCAGATACCCTGCTGTCATAGATGGAGAGCTTCCTCTGTCTCATGCAGTCTCTCATGAAAAAAAAACCTGTCAGCCCCTCGTGTCTTCTTACTGATGCAAATCTTTGCAGTGAAATGAATCAGATTGTAACCTTTCCTGTAACCAAGTTTTATCTTTTGGCCTCTTTTTCTTCAAGCTGCAGTCATCCTGTGGCTTCTGTTGTCTGAGCAGAATTGATCTACAGTCTGTTTAGATGTTTTGTTGGTGTACTAAGATTATTATCAAAGCGCTGAAACTCAAAAGGAGGGGTACCTGTGTGCCTGCGGGCTCTTAATCTCAGTACGGCGCATACAACCAGCAGGATCATCAGGATGAGAGAGGACACTCCGATCAGGATCCAAATCCACCAGTCGACATGCAGGGCGTTGCTTTTAGGAGTCACTGAAAGAGGAAAAGCTTGTGTTGAAATGTCGGCACATTTTGAGCATTTATTATTAGTTTAAAAGTGCTTGCAAGAAAGCCAGATAAGAATCCTCTTATTCACTGATGCAGTCATGCATCAGTCACATATGAAGGGATGCAAATACATGTTGATCTTTGCTAAGTGATCAGATCAGACATGGTGGTTCACACCTCTGCTCTAAACAGCTCTGACCCATCACCCAGACACCTTATGAGCTCTATAGCAATTCAAATGACCGCAACACCAGCACAGACTCTGCTGGGTGCTAAAAGTACATTATTATTCATGAGAAGTGAACAAACTGTACATCCACACACACCTGGTTTACTCGTCACTAGTGACAGATACGTTGTACTTTCCGCTAAGCTCTTTGCTGCAACAAAATGACACGAGAAGCATTCATTTGGTTAGAATTGCAAGCAGGAATAGGATGAGTGTTAATTAATCTGTTCATGATGTTTTGCTTCAGCACAGCCGGTTTTATGGCACAACTTCCCAAAAGCATTTCAAGCTGCAGAGATTTTTAGCATAATTGTAAGCAGGTATCAGCAGATTCTTCCATGTTTAGAATATATACTGTAAAGATGTAAAGATATACTGCATCTTTACAACAGACATGTTCAGTAAATGCACTGCTAAGATAAAAAGAACAAATATATTCATATCTGTTGACATGTACACTATTATCTTACTATTATCTTACTGTATGTAAAATAATAAAATAAAACATTTGTGTTAGGAGTTATAAGCCATACTTACAAATTACTATTTGTTTTGGTTTACTGTCATTGATCTGCATTCTGGGAATTTCTTGTATTACTTGGCAACGGTACCATCCTGCGTTCATTTCAGTCACGTTTGTTAAATCCCAGGTTTTGTCACAACACTCTTTTCTCAAGTCCATCTGTGGCTCCTCACAGGGGTTCCTTGTAGAGTTGACATTCGTAACTTCACACTTTATGTGTTTTTTTGTGAAAATGGGTCCAGAAGGGTTGAAATGCCAAACCACTCGATATCTAAAGCCTTCGTTGATGCTTAGACAGCAGTGAAAAGTCAGAGAGGAACCAAGCAGGAACTCCCATCTTTGGTGAACTTTCATTATCATCCAGAGTAATAATTTGTCTTGATATCGCCATAGCTGCTCCTGCCACTGTAAATAAGGGGGAAAAGGTTAGTGTTAAACTTTTATTTGACAAACTTCCAAGCAGCTCATGTAGAGTTTGTATCTTTACACTCATCACTGCATTTAACAGCATCTTTCTCTCTTTTCTTTCAGGATGTTGTCTGCGTTGATCTGTTGCATATCAAGACTTACCCACGAATAACACCAGCGCTGCGTGTTTCAGCCACATTTTTATCTTATGTACGATATGGTCGTCCCCTGACTGTCATCCTGTCTCAGCACCCTGTCTGACCTGACTGCACTTAGCAGAAAGGGCTAGACACAAACCTGCCTGTGGGTGGATGGGCGGGCGGGTGTGTGGGTTGGTGGAGAGGAGTGGTTTTCTGTTAGATTTTTGCGAGAATATGTTGCTTTTACTCAGAAGTAACTGTGCAGTGGAAGCTCAAACAACCACAGAAGGTGGAAAAATCATGTAGGCTTTAAAAAGAAATCAAAAATAAAGTGAAGCAGAGGGGGATTCTTGACCAAATTCTAACAGATTGTTGTTTTGCATGCCTTTAGTCAACAGACATCAAAGCAGCCTGCGTGTGCGTCTTTTGATGTGAGAACATCCTGCATGCGTCGACAGCACAGTGGCAAACACCCTCAGATAAATATGCATGTGCTGACTTGCTGAATGCCATTGAATAAAAAAACAAGGACAAAATGATAGAAGGGGGTTTGTGAAACCCCAGTGGGTTTTGGTGCAAGGGTGCTAAAACGCATCTAACAATGTCGATGCATCTCAGTCAGAAAGGAACAGTTGGCTTCCTGTGAGAAGACACAACTATGCATGATGGGCTGACTTTCTTATTCAGCCTCTGACCACAGGGTTCAGCAGAGCAGGAGAGAAAATAAAGATGATGAAATAATTATATTGTAACAGTATATTATGATTCATAAAGGCTGAGGTGTAAAAAGCCGTAAACATGCACAAAAAAAATTGTAGGTTGAGATCTGAAATGTGACAGCGACATTGCACTCTGACAATGATAAAGTTATCTTTTATTTTATTCAATTATATTTAGGTACAGTTTTCATTTATTTATCTATTTCTAACTTTATTCTATGCGCTTTTGAAAGGCTCTTAATATCCTGCACCACTGTGGCACTTCCCACTTATTTTCATATTATCTTAATTATTTTGTGTTTTGTGCATTTGTGTACTTTTTATAGCTTACTTGTAAATCACTCTGAGTACCATCTATTGTAAAGGGCTATACAAATAAAATTTGATTTGATTGATTATTTAAGACAAGCTGAAGCATGACAACAGGTGTGTGTATGTGTGTGTGCGTGTGTGTACTGTTAGTTCATGACCGCATACAGTGAAGAAAAAAAAAAAGACTATAAGACGTAACATCTGAAGGTTGCAGGGGTGTATAACTTCTGAAACCTCAATCTTATGATCTTTTCTAGAACAGACAGAAAGTAGGTCCCAGCTTTGTTTAAGTAGAACAAAAATCTTCAAAATGTGCAAGTGAAAATACACTGAATGCTTTGGTATATTGTTGGCAAATTCTGCAGAAATTAATGTTATCTTAGGTGGCATCTCGTGCTGTTTGGAGATAATTACACCCGATGATCCTGTTTGTTTAATCTAACATGTCGATTTATCTCTATTTATTTCATTAAGTAGCTAAAAATCCACATAGAATCTGCATATATTTTATTTGCTTAATGAAAAGTAAGTTAAATCTGCAAAGCACTGAAAGTACAAAGGTTGCTTTTTCAAATATAAAGCAAAAACGTTGTCATCCCTCTAAGCTCATTAACATTTTGTGAATTGCCAAAAATGTCATACAATTCTTAAAAAGAAATGTAGAGCTTTTTTATTTGAAACATTTGCTTGCAGTGATGCCACAACTGTCCATTTACTTAGAGAAAGACAATAAAAAGATCAATGTGAAGAGTACACAGAGAAGGTAATAGTGGCAAAACTACAATTTATCTTTATGAAAGAGATACAGCATATAATAGGACTATACTGTATACATAAAAGGTAACTCACCAGTGCTACATCCTCTAAATCTAAAATAATTTAAAAGTTAAATCACTTAATAAAATAAATATTCTAAGTTGATTTGTGAAGTAAATCCCCTTATAAACAATTCTTAAACTATCATTACATTATCAGTTTGACACAAGTCAAAACTCAATGCAACAAAAAGAAGTTAAGAAATTAAACAGTTTTTTGTTGTTGTTTCAGTTAACTGAGGTATTTCGGGTTTTACCTGTCAGCATGGCTGCTCCACATGTAAAAGCATGCTGGAGAAAACTGAAAAATCTGATGACGCAAATTTTATAAACATAAAAAAAATGAAGATAAGATGTGTTGACAACTACAAACAAGTTAAAACACAGTTGCAGCAGCAAACAGGAGATGCTGTCTGACTCAAAGTGATACTAATCAGATCTGCAGTGGGCACACATACGATGTTTGGAATAAAGTGGCGCTGCTTTGCTGCTTAACTCTGTAATACACATTTGTAAAATGTAAAAACGCCCTGGATTTATTAACTGAAATCAGTTTATATAAGAGCTAAAGAAGAGTAAAGGACACTGTAAAAATACTTTATAGAGCATTAAAAAAAGGCATTTTAAAAAAAACTTTTTTTCCTTAAGGACAAAACTAAAAAAAAAAAAAAGCTTTTTTAAAAGACCTTAAAACACATTTTATTGGAATGTATTATCTGCACAAATTTGTTATCATCATTGTTTAGTTTTTTACCACAGCTCAGATGGAATTAATCATGTTTGGCCTGCCAGGAGTACCTCCATGAATTTATAGTTCTAAGAGAAAAAACAGAGGTGGCCGTGCACTCATATGAGACTGCATGAGCACAAAGAGTGTTAGAGAAAATTGATTTTATTGGTGGCATTAATGACTGATGATATACAAAAAATACTTAGCTGGCAATTTTTTTACCACCTTGCAAAAGCTTGAGAAAGGAGAACGACTCCTATATGCTAGTATACTCCACAGTTTCATATATATGTGTGTATATATATATATATATATATATATATACATATATTCACATGTATACCTGAGTGTGACAAAGTGTTTCTTATATATATAAAAGATAGAGAGAAAATATATCATACCTGAAGGAAAAGAATAAAAAGAAGGGAAAGAAAATAGTGCCATGGAAAAGGAAAGATACTGGGGGAAAATAAAGTCATTAGCATATCCCTGGCTTATAATTTAATCTCATAAATATCTTTCATTTGTAGTTGTATTTTTTTAAATTTCTTTGATATCTCAAGAGAATAAAAAGAGCAGTAGAATTTTAGTTTTTGATCAAAATCTGCTATGCAGCGTTCAAAGATATCAGCAAAGAGGATACGAAATTCAATATCTCTTTGCTCCGACTGTACCCAAAGGGAGCATCACTTACGACCCACAAGACGGGAACATCACTACCCATAATCCTTTTCCAGCGCATGCGCGTTAGTGACTACGGCCCAAAGGCGTTGGTGGTTGGTGTCCGTCCGAAGATGCGTTACACCCCGGCAGCATCAGTACCAGCTCCACCGTGCTAATAACCACTACCCGGGGACGGAGGAGAAATACCGGTGGTTTTGGCGGCTCGAGCGGCGCCGGTGCATCTGGACGGCAGGATGGGAGACCAGAAGGTGGGCCGGGGCCGGAGGAACAGGTGTCTCTGATTGGGGAAGCCGTTTCAGGGCGTAGCGTACAAAGGAAGGAGGGGGGAGAGGCTGCGAAATTTGGGAGTTTGTGAATGCGACACGGACTCGCGTTTTCCAGCCGCGTTATTTGTTTTAAATCGGCGATTGTCCGGATGAACGTGAGATTTATCGACGTTTTATTGCTGTAACAGTCACGGACGGGGGGCCTTGGCGCAGCTCCTCTCGCATCAACAAACATAACAGTCCTTTTTAATGAATGGGCTCTTTCACCGGGGATGGGGCATCAGAGGAGTGCAGCGGGAGTGGTAACATATCAGAGGTCTGATTAGTATAACAATATGTGAACAGACCTTTGAAGTCGGCTGTGTAATGAAGGTGCATTATTACATTATTGATGCGCATCCTCCTGCCCGTGAAGTGTCCTCCCTCTCTGTGCACCAAGGCGACGTCCCTCTCTGATCCCATCTGAATGTTGCAGCGTGTTAAAACCTAAAGCTTTGTGTCCACTCCAGCTAAGCACTGATTAACACTTGAGCTACAGAGGAGGCACTTCACTGAGCTGATAGATTGGTTTGAGTAGAGACCTGCAGCCTTTCATGTAGCAGATTATGCTGTACACAATTTCACTTTTAAGTTTGAATGCTTTATATTTTCTTTTCTTTCAAGGAGTCTCTGCGTAAGATCACTCACACGCTGGCCGTAAAGAATGAGGAGATCTCAAACTTCGCCTGCACTCTCAAACAGAGCCTTGAGAACTTGGAGGTACAAGAACACAAGCCTCTGACATGCAGATCTCACACAGTCTGGCCTTGCTCTGTCTCTGTATTCAGCTCTCCTTATGTTTGCTGTGACACCAGGCGAACTCCAACCGAGTGCAGGAAGACCTGGAGTCTGAGTTCACCTCCCTGCACACAGTCCTGAACGAGATGAAGGAAAACATGTTGACTCGCATCAAGCAGGAGAGAGCCAGCCGCACATATGAGCTGCAGGTTGGAACATTATCATTTCAGAGATGTGTTTGAATCGCAGCAAACTGAGGGGACGTTGTCAGATGATAATGGTGTGGAAAACATGGGTTTTCCTGGTGTATTCGGTGGGATCTGTGCTGAAGGAGATCCCAAAGCCAGCTGAAGTTTTAAACAAGCCAGACATGAAAGACACTTCACCTGTAACGACAACCAGCTCAAGAGTTGTGCCAAATCTTCAAACATTTAACTGCTTTATTGCTGATTTTATACACACATGCACACACATATATATTAGTTTTTATTCTTCTTCACTCTTTACAATATTTGAGTAAACCCAAGATGTGTATAAATGCAGTAAACCAATAGCAGTTCACATATGATGGCCAGTTTCAGTGTAAACAGATTTACATGCAACGACTTGTCTGTTAATTGGCATTTGTTTTCATATTTTCCAAAAATGCTATGAACAAATACATTTAGATACGTTAACTCATGAGTTGTGCCACAGTTGATACAGATTTGCCTGGTAAAAATTATGTCAGCTGTTTATTCTGCATATAGAAATAACAGATGGCTCATTTCCATTGTAACCTCTTGTCCGTTTTCACCTTTTGTGCCTCATTCAGCTTTGTGAGCATGACTCAGACTAGGATAGAAAGGATCTAAACTTGGCACATGAAGTAGGGCAATTTCTGTCTGGTTGATTATTTCATCCCTTTAATAATAACAGTTGGTGTTTTGCTATGAATTGCTGGAAAGCTTAATTGGATACCTTTACGATAAAGTAACTTCTAGATTATACTTTGTAAAGTGAACAACAGGTATATATTGCAGTGGATTTTGGCACATTTTGGTTGCACTGCTCTCACGTTCAGCTGTGTTGCTCATATTACAGAGTCATGATCCCTACAAGTTATACCTCGTCGTAAAGGTGACGAATCAGGTTTTCCAGTCATGTATTATGCAACGCCAACTGGTATCTTTAAAGGGGAAAAATGATAAACTACAGAGTTTTTGTACTTTTTGTGCCAAGTTTGTATTATCTTTTTGATTTTGTTTGCGGCTGTATTTAACTTTTAAATTCAACAACATTTCAGTGATCCTTTGACATTGTGGACATGGATTTTAGTTAAAAAGCCAAGCATGAGGGCATGACTGAGGGTGTGTTTTCAGTTCAGTTTAAGCCAAATAGGAAGGATGAGCCTCATATTGCCGATACCACCAATCCAGAACTGATAGTTTGTTAATTACAGTTATTTGTAGGACAATTTTCCTTCAACTAAAACATCATGACATGTCAACTTGCAGCTGTCTACATTGTAGCACAGATCAAATCTTTAAAACTCCTTTTTATAAACATCATCTCGGGTCAAAGTACTAATAGATCTTTAACAGCGAAGGATTTGCAGCCTCAGGATCGAGCCATGACTCTCAAATGATGCAGTCAACTTTAGCAGACACAACAGTCCCATTATGCTGGAGACTTGTGAGGTTGCAGATCTCCTCTTCTGTGTCCTCCACAGAGTCAGCTGAGCGCCTGCTCCAAAGCCCTGGAGAGTTCAGAGGAGCTGCTGGAGCTGGCCAACCAGACGCTCTGCTCCTCTGAGACGGACGGCTTCACTCAGGTGACTGACACACGTGGTTAATGGTGCATTTCAGAGTCCACATGCATATAATACACTAGCAGTTATTTAAACAGGCCACTTTGTGTGTTATATGACAACATGATGCACTCAGTTTTGTCTTCGCTCCGTATCTCTTCTCTCCTTTTCCTTTCCCCTCTCTGCTTCTCCTCTCCAGGCGGCCAAAGACATTAAGGATAGGTATAGTACTCAAACCATCCATTGCTTCCCTTTTGTCATAGCCTCTTGTAACCAGCAAGCCATCTCATGATGTAGCATTGCATGCATTCAGACATGTAGACACCGCACCCATGTCTTAGACAATAAGCAGTCTGGAAAAACCTTCGTCTCGTTAGGCCTTTTGTCTCTGTGTTTCCCACTGTCTCCTCGAGTCTGTACCATCCCGTGTCAGCCCCTCCCTGGATGAATGCTGCTCCCTCTCTAGCTCGGCCTTGTACGCTTCGATCAGGGTGACGACTTCAGCAGTAGTAACAGAAATCTAGCTAGTGGCCTTTTTCTCGTAGAGCCGTAGTAGAAACACCTGTGTTGTTTCAGTTAAATAACACACCGTGCTCGTTTCCACCCCACGCGTTTGTGCGTTTTCTCATGTCTCCGTATCCGCAGCGTGACCATGGCTCCGGCTTTTCGACTCTCCCTGAAAGCAAAAGCCAGCGACAACATGAGCCACTTGATGGTGGATTTCAGCCAGGAGAGGGAGATGTTGCAGGGTCTCAAGTTTCTTCCAGGTCTGCTCCACTTTTATTACAAAGAGATGCAAACAAAAGAGTTGCAGATTTCCACCAGTTTCCTTTACAGTGCTACTTTGTACTTTTGCTGAATCACATTTCAATGGGAAGTTTTCCTCTGCTGCATTAATCAGCTACTTTATTCCCTAAAAAGTCTTCTGTCAAGTCATTTTAGTTTATATTTAAGCAGTTTAAATACTTACTGCCACTGGAATTACCATTGCATGGTTTTAGTTACCCCACATTCATCGTTTGGTATCAGTGTTGGATCAACTTTTCACATTTACGGTAAAATTCACCCAAAAGTTGAATATCCCCAGTGAGTAGTGTTTATAACCTCAATTACAAGATATTGGGATGTGATTCAAAATACAGGAGGAATATGGTGATTTGTAAATCTCATTAACCCATATTTTATTCCCAGTTGAACACCAAAACATCTCAGATGTTGAAAGTGAGAATTTTACCATGTCCTGGAAAGTATTAATTCATTATGACATTGATGGCAATTTTCTAAAATTGTTACACAATTTTTAAATGTAGTTTGACACAGACTAGTGAAACTGTTATATCCAAGAGGCTTTTTTTTTTTTACCCAGTCATGAGACTGATCTGTTATCAATTCACCTCATTTTTGTTCGCATTTAAACTTTTAAGAGAGGTGTCGCTGCCATCATGTTCAAAATAAGTTTACAGTAGAATTTTATCAGGTATCTGTTTATGTCCTTTTGGGGGAAAAATGGGTTGGTGAGATTTGCAAACCTTTGCATCCTTTTTTTAGTTTGCATTTTATACAGCATCACAGATCTTTTGTATTTGGGGTTGTAGGTGTTTTTCTTGCTTTCAAACCTTACTGAGTGCACACCCATCCAGTGGGGGAAAACATTTGCAAACACTTGTTGAATTAATGATGAAATGACTCAATCATAATATTTTTAAAGTAGACTTGTAGAAAATATAGGCATCAATATTACTGGCTGGTCTTACCTGGTTTTAATGTGTATTTGCTCATTATTTGATCATACTAGTAGCATGTCAGTAACATTAGTTTCGCTAGGCTCAGTCAGGTAAAAATGTTTGTGGTGAAGCTGTTTTACAACCTAAAATATTAAACAGAACTTATAGCTGCTGTAAATATGCTGAACAAGACAAAATAACTATTATTGAATTCATGATTAAATATGATGAGAAATAACTGGAAATGGTTATGTGACCTGACACATAATTATATAGGTGCACACTGAGAAACCCAGAGTCTATGTCAAGTAAAACCTGCATTCATGTTAGTCTTTGTGTTTGTGTTGTCTGTGTAATGTTGAGAGATAAAATCTTATGATGCGGGATCACAGTTTTCTATTTTGAGGCACATAGTGTGCAGTGCAGAGACTTTGCTGCCTTTGAGACTCATGAGACCTCAGTTCATCCTGGACCCAGATTCTTCTGCCTTTTGCAGACAGATGTGATTCCCCAAGAAATACTGAACAACTTCCATCCATTTTAGTAGGTGGTTGGTGGAGTTAGCTGCCTCGTCATCTGCTTCCCTGTAGCTGCAGATGCACTTCTGTGATACAAGTCTGAACACAGACTAGTATACGGGCAGAAATATCTTTGCAATCACATCTGTTGAATGAGGGCAACATGACAGGGAAGTGCTCACCAGATGCACTTTAATTGCTATTAAACCTGATGTTTTTATTGCTGGATTATTGTATCGCTGTAGCTATTGTTAATCATGTCATGTTTAATACAAGTAACTAAAATAAGATTTGTTCCTGTCAGCATCTGATTTTTGATTTCATGATTTCAACTCTAGTCTCATGGGAGGTGTGAAAGACTCATTTCTTCTGCTGCTGGATTTTTTTTTGTTTTTTTTTAAAGCTGCACTTTGACTTCTCATATAGCTGCAAACATAAAAGAATAGAAATTGAGCTTTTGCATTTGTAAAGATTAAAAATGATAGAAAGGTAAAATGATACTTGCTCTTTACTACAATGGTAGAAATCTTTTATTTAACCTTTATTTATCCACGAAAAGTCCTATTGAGATTAAAAACCTCTTTTACAAGGGAGTCCCGGCCAAGAGGAAGCAATTATTAATTACATGACATTATAAAAGATAAATGAAACAAATAAAAGAATAAAAGAAATGATCTACGCGGTGTTCCAACTGTAATCAAACATCTAATTAGAGCACAATCAGGCTGCGTGTCAAGAATGAGACTTCCTGCAGTTTGTTCCATTGTAAAGGTAAAAGGGGTCGTACATAACAGGGAAACCACAGAGTACTCTCATCCTGTAGTTGTGTGAGCTTTGTTAACCTCTTTACTGCACTGGTGTGGTTTACTGATGCTGTTGTAGCCACTGTGGGGCTCAGTGTCCCTGGTAGCTGCTGTTTGCAGCTCAGATAAAATCACCCCATTAGTCTTTGTTAAACACCAAACAGCCAATGAGCGCAGGTACCAGCTCACAGGTGAAAATGGTTTCGCAGATAACAATTCAGTTGGTTCTCACAGATGTTAGACTATAACTTATTGTTCATGCAGAGTAGGCACAAGCTACCTTTAGCTGGATTGGTGTAATTCTGCCCCCAAGTGATAGACATGAAGAACTGCAGCTTATTTTGTGATTAGATTGGAGAGTTTTGGTTTTTAGTTTCTGACAGATTAGAAGAAGTTGATGCTTCCAGTAAGAAACTACCTCTTCCCTTCAGTTCCTGCCACTCCAGAGATCCAGATGTCAGAGTGCCAGGTGTGCGATAACACAGTGACTGTACTATGGACCTTACCTGAACCCGACAGCAAGATAGACCATTACATACTGGAACATCGGCGCACAAATCACGAGGGTCCGCCACGCATCAGAGAGGACTACCCCTGGATGGTGGTGGAGGGGATACGAGAGATGGAGCACACGATTACAGGTAGCAGGACGACTGCAGGGAGATTGTTGTGGATAATGTCTGAGCAAAGTGACTCAACACTTTTTATTCTCAGGTCTGCGCTTCGACACGAGGTACATGACATTCAGAGTGAGAGCGTGTAACAAGGCCGTGGCTGGAGAGTTCTCTGAACCCGTCACACTAGAAACCCCTGGTGAGAAACTCTCCGGCAAACTGTGCAGCTTACATTACAGAAAGTGCATGAAATGTATTTGGTCTACATGCAGAGCTGTGTAGTATGTATCACCACTAAAAGGCAAATCCTGGCCTCTTTGCTCTCATCTCCAGCCTTTACATTCAAACTGGACACTGGTTCGTCCCACCAGAATCTGAAAGTGGAAGACCTTAATGTCGAATGGGACAGCAGTGGAGGAAAGGTGCAGGACATCCGCAAAGAGAAGAACCGAACCAACTCCCCGATGCACTCCCCGGCCAGGTTTGTGTACAGTGGTCATGCGCTTAATGTCATTATGATCAAGTATCATGGTCGATGAAAATCTCTACTCGTCTCGTGTGGAACCAGGTCAGCCCTGATGTCCCCAAAGAGAGCTCCAACAGCCCGACCAGGCAGAGACCGGTTTACAGCAGAGTCCTACACAGTGCTGGGTATGAACACACATACTGAGATAACAAATTATGACAAATATGTTTAACATTCAGACAATGAGGCAGCCTCTGGGGCAGAAAAATGAAGCCAGTATCAAGCTACCAGAGGCTGCATTTCTTTAGGCCTTACAAGGGCACCTCCAAAAGTGAGTCAGCATCTTTATACTCCAATGTTAAAATGCTAACCTCGCACACCAAACATTGTAGGACAGCTTTAAAGTGGAAAATTCTTGTAAAAATCACCTTCAGTTGTATTGATAAAATGATCAACGTTCAAAGTCATAGCTACTTTCAAGGATAAAGCAAGGGTTGTGACTACTACAGTTTGATCCTACAATGTCCTTTGGGTTTCAGTCAGATCCATCAGTTAAATACTCACTAAAGAGTTGTTTACTGGCAGGATCAACTAATAAAGTTCTCCAGAGCCAAGATAATAAGTTTAACAAGGAGTTAAAGAGGAAGAGGAGAGGATGCAGGGCAGGAGCCAGGCAGAGAAAAATTATGGAAATTAAAACATTTCTTCCAGCCATTCTGATGGGTAACATGACAATGCTAGCTAACAAAATAGATTAGCTTAAAGGGACTAGAGGCTGGAATTAAAAAACAAACAAACATGCATGCCCATTTTTTTTTAACACTAATGGGTGGTGAAGCGCTAAATACCAAAAATAATGTTTCCATCCATGTTTCTCTCCATTGCCTTGAACAGGCTGTGTGCTGCAAAATGCGCTGCAATTCGGTGTCCAAATTTCCAGCGCTGCCCTGCGGACGTGAAGTCAAATGACGCTACATCCGCAGTTTTGATACAGGAAGAAGACTGTTGCATTAAATTCAAACACTGTAAGCGATAGTTATGGATTCTTCTGCAGTCAGCAAACAATCCAAATCAACTGAAAAACCACTAAAAAGTGTAACTACGAAGAAAAAGCTTAGTAAACAACATTATAGCTTTCCAGCGCTGCCCTGCGGACGTGACGTCAAATGACGCTACATCCGCAGTTTTGATACAGGAAGACGACGGTCGCAGTAAATTTATACTCTGTAAGCAATTAGTTATGGATTCTTCTGCTGTCAGCAAACGATCCAGATCAACTGAAAGACACTAAAAAGTGTAACTTTGAAGAAAAAGGTGAGTAAAAAACATTATAGCTTCAGTTTGTGCACACTCCTGTAACGGCTTGGCTCGTGGCTGCAGTTACCTGAAGCGCCAGTCGCGGCAGTCGTGAGTTTCGTTTCTTAATCTTGCCTCAAGTCCCTTTAAGTTGCTAACAAAGTCTTAAAAGAATAAATCAGGGAGTGCAGGATTATGTGCTTCACTGAGACATGGCTGCATTGACCCAGACTGTAATTTGTCTGCACGCTGCTTTAAGACTATGTGAGGAGACTGTGATAAGAAAAACAGTGGAAAGCTAAAGGAAGGTGGAATTGCTGTGCTGTTTAACCAGCTTTGGTGCCATCCAGGATACGTACTGTGAAGGAGAAGATCTGCACATGGGACATGGAACTGTTAGCTGTGAGTTTTTGTCCATATTATTTCCCCAGAGAGTTTACCCGTGTTATTCTGGTAGCAGTTGATATCATTCCTGGTACCGCTCCAGACACAGCCTGTGACATCATTAGCTCCATCGTTGCTAAGTTAAAAACACAGCATCCAGACTCATTTATTGTGATCTCTGGAAACTTAAACAAGGTCTTCCTCTCTGCTACATTACCATCGTTCCAACAGTTTAAACTTAATTTATGCAAATATGAAAGAATGTGTACAGCTCCTCTTCTCTGCCCCCTTTAGCAAGATCTGACCATAATCTGCTTCTTCTCACCTACAACCATTGTTCAGCAGCAACCAGTCATCACACACTATTAAAACTTGGTCTGATGAAGCTGAAGATGCTCTGAGAGAAAACTTTGAGGCTACTGACTGGAATGTCCTTTGTGAACCTCATGGAGACTACATCAATACCATAACGGATTGTGTGACAGATTATATAAACTTCTGTGAGGACAGCATCGTTTCAACAGATTCAGATTCAGAAGACTTTATTGTCATTGTACCGGCGTCCCAGTGCAATGAAATTTTGTTTTCAGAACAACCCGTCCAAGATTATACAGACAGTAGACACAATACAAACGGAACCAGGCAGACTGAGGGTGCAGCCACATGAGCAGCGCACCTGTTTGCAGATACATGATGAAAGAGAGACATTGGGGAAGGGGGGGACCTAAAAACACTCCCCCCACAGGGGGGGATTTATCTTTAAGTGAAAAAAACCCACCTCAATGCAATTAAGCACATATTCAGACAGGTTACAACATCATAGACACGTCAGGGGTGGACGGGGGTGGTGGTGGTGGTGATGGTGGTGGTGGGGGGGGTCTCCATCCCAGCAAAGCAACGTTGCAGCTCCTTCGAGCGCATCCATCTGCCTCTATGTCAGCTGTCACGGGGAGGGAAGGAGGGGTGGGGTTGGCGAGCAACAGTGAGGTGCTTCCCCTGTGACAAACCTTGGATCACTTGCGACCTGAAAAAGCTGCTGCTGAACATAAAAAGAACACCTTCAGTAATGGAGATAGGGAGTTATTGAAGAAAACAATAAAAAAAAACTAGAAAAGCACTCAGAGAGCGCAGACCTCCGCCAAGCAGCTCACTGCTGCTTTTAAGTTTCATTTCTGCATCCTGACATCATGTGCTCAGTCCCGCTGCTGCACACTTATACCACAAGGGGGCACTCATCAACAGCCTTTCCAACATGGCCGATCTCACAATGATAGAGAATCCATCAAAAATTCCTGGATCCAGAAGTGTGATCCAGATCACCACCAAAATTTAATGGGTTCGTCCTTGGGCTGAGGCACATGGCTGGTGGAAATTTCAGGACAATCTGTCCTGAGCTTTTTCTGTAAAGTTGCTGATGGACGGACAGACAAACCAACGCGACCGAAAACATTACCTCCTTCGCGAAGGTAACAACTAAAAACACAAATTTAAAAGTGAAAGAAGGACTACAGGAAAAAGAAAGTCAGCTCCAGCAGAACAGTGTGAGGGATGTGTGGTCTGGAATGAAAAGGATCACCGGCTTCAAATTAAAAGGGGGATCAGACTGATGGAGGTCTTGACAGAGCTGATGTACTGAACATGTTCTTCCAGTAGGTTCAGTTCACCCCCTGCCTCAAGCCAACAAATCACACATCCTCCATAAGCCCACAGCTTTCCTGCAGACCTCCACTCTGTCACCCTGCAGCTCAGTCACAGACCTGAACACACTGAGACCTCCTTTGTCTCCACCTCCGGCCTGTCAGTCTCCTGCAGTCAGGTGAAGAAACAACTAGAGAAACTGAACTGGAACAAGGCTGCAGGTCCAGATGGTGTCAGTCCCAGGGTTCTGAAAACCTGCTCAGAACAATTACGTCAAATTCTTCAGCACCTTTTCAACACCAGCCTGAGATGGAAAAGTTTCTGTGCCAAGTTCCAGTACCACAAATATCCCAACCATGTGAATCAAATGACTACAGACCAGTTGAACAACATCTCACATCATGATCACATTATGTTTCTCCAGAAATTTCAGGTTGCTCATAATGTTTTGTTAAAGTATAATTCATTTAATGTAAACATCTTGGTAATGTACTTGTACTTCTTTGGACCAAAAAAAGGGGGGAAATATGAATTTTCATTATTTATAGGCTATTATGCTGTTATTTTACTGGTCTGGCCTACTGGAGATCAGATTACACTGACTGTGGCCCCTGAACTAAAGTGTAAATTGCCACCCCTAGTTTAGAGGGTGCTGTGCTGAAAACTATTCCATGGGACTATAATGTTAAAAGCTGGAGAAGCACTGCTCTAACCACTGTAGCTCTTTACTGTAAGGCTGATTCACACAGCTCAGGTTTTACCCAGTAACTTCAACCTCCAATTCCTACAACATTGCATATTTGCAACGGTTTTAATTAAATTATTTTTACGTAAAACATCCAATATAAAGGAGCTTTATGCAGAACTGACGTTTCAGCTCAAATAATCTTTGAAACTACACAGATGCTACACGCTGCTGAACGAGTGTGTTATAATCTTGGCTCATGTCTCATGACAGCCGACACCATGATTGACGCCGGCCAGCACTACTGGGAAGTGCGCTTTGACAAAGAGAGCAAGGCCTTCGCTGTGGGCGTGGCGCTGCGGAGCCTCGGCCGGTTTGACCAGTTGGGGAAGAGCGGCGCTTCCTGGTGCATCCATCTGAACAACTGGCTGCAGCAGAGCCTCACAGCAAAACACAACAACAAGGCTCGAACCCTCGACTGTGCCATCCCAAACAGTATAGGAGTCTATGTTAACTATGAAGAAGGTGAAATAGATTTAACAGGAAATTTTTGACATGAAATATCATTTTTGCTCATTTTTTTCATACATTATAGTCAATTAACTGTGTAAAAACATATGATAGTATGATTATTATAGTTTATTCTTCTCAGGTATTCTGTCTTTTTACAACGCCAAAACCAAGCAGCTGATGCACTCCTTCAAAACCAAGTTCCAGCAGCCGGTTATCCCAGCTTTTATGGTGAGAAAAGTTTAGTTTAAAACATCTTTTTCTGTGACAGAAGACCTCATTCTTTTAGATTTTAAAACAAAGTGCTGGTGTGCTGCTCCTGCAGGTGTGGAACGGAAGTTTCTCGGCCGTGACGGGCCTGCAGGTTCCCAGTGTGGTGCAGAGCGGCCAGAGGAAGAACAGCGGCACCAGCAGCTCCAACGCCAGCCTCACCTAAATCACCCATCCAGCTGGACACCCCCAGCTCCGCCTGGCCGCAGATCATATCCTCTGCACCGACTGCGGTCGAAGCCATATCACAGAAGAGTTACATCACTGGAGTATGATTGTTTCTGTGTTGCATGACAGCAAAGATAGATTTTGAGAGCGAGTGGGTCATCCAATCTCTCAGTGACAAAATCCTCCGGATGTATGACTCTCGCTGTTGTAACTGCTTGGAGCACACACTGTAAGTCTTACTAGTTTTCCTCTCGCTGCGCATTCATTCAGCGCTGCTGCTAGAGCAACAATTTAGCGCTGGCCGCTGCTTTCTGTCCATCACCACAACCTGTCAGCTGTGCTGTCGTGGATCCAGCGGCAGGTTCAGGGTCCTGCTCTGTTTTGTCTTCTATCCCTGTGCCTTCCTTCCCATTTCCAAACTGATCGGCCAAATCAGGTGATCTGCAACTACACAGTTAAGTGTAGATACGACTCCCTCCTTTTGCTTTAAAACTATAAATTGTGTCACTTTTAGTAAAAGATTGCCTTGATCAGCCTTTACTTATCAATCAACCACTAAGCAGGAGGCAACTCTTCAGTAACAGCAGCTAATTTTTTTTTAAGTATTGGATTTACTTGCCAAGGCATACAAACTCGTAAGTGTTACTGGTAGTCAGGAGAAGCACTTTGTGTGCAGGAAACTGGGTCCTTCAGCTTCCTGCTGAGCTTTTAATAGTTTCAAGCCAGAGTCAGTGTTGACAGTCGTGGAGTCTGACGGATCCTACCAGAAAATCTGAGGGAGTTTCCTTCATTTTAACTTTTATGTTTTGAAGTTGTGGATCATTCGGGATTTGGGGAATAACTGTACTGTATGCTCTGTTTACCATACTGCTCCCTAATGCTTTTATGTGTTTATATCCAGATACACTTCACTTGCAGCAAAGAGATCTTGCTATAAGTAGTCAACTGCCTGCAGTCCAAATATATATTGATTAGATAGCTCGTAGTTCCAGGTAACAAATTGTTTGAGAGTAAGCCAGTCTTGCAGCTCACCTGGGTCAGAAAGTGAAGTGCTAAAATTCTGGAAACATATATCCTGAAGTCCGTATTTGTGTGCCGCCCAGCCTCTGAGTAGCATCTGTGTTATGTGTTACACACTGACAGCCACGTCTTTCCCTCTGTAAGCATCTCCTGAGTAACTTTAGCCTGCAATGATTTAAAGAAGCATCCAGCTGAGAGTTTTTGTTCTTTATTTCACATGCTGACAGAATGTCACAATTTATTGTAAATAGTTTAATTTTTCCACTATAATGTATCAGTCATTGAGGTAATAAATGAGTGAGAGCAATTTCTTCTCGGATGTCTGTTTCTAAACAAAACAAAGATGATGTGATGTTAAAGCTTTGAGGGGAAAAAAGGCGAAAAACTGACGTAGACCAGCTACAGAACTTCCTGAAACCCAATTTTTTCTTCTTGTCTCCTTCATACAGTAGCATATAACAGGAATTGTTTGGTCTCATCTGATTTGATGTGACGGAAGCAAAAATTTTACTTCACTAAAAACTATGTACAATATATTTAAATACAGGAGGTAAAACAGCTAAAGTCCAAATATAAATGTTCACATCTCGGAGGCAGTAATACATTATGTAGTACATAAATGATCATTAGCCTGTAAGGCAGTACAAATACAGCTATATAAGCTGTGTAAAATATAGTGATATTAAACAGCTGATTCTAGAAACAAGTGAAAAACAACACTGGTACTAAAATTTTGATACAATCTCAGGAAAATGTGTCACTGGCAAATGTGCAAAACGTACAAGATTAACGTGAAGATAATGTGATAAGTACGGCTGTCTTCACAGTCAGTTAATTTCCTAACCAATGTCCCAGAGAGGAAAATCAATAAGACGTTAATCTTCAGAGAGGCCTGGCTGCTGACAGCTAATCGAGGAGGAGGAGGAGGAACAGAGCAATGATGCAGAGGAGGGGAAACGACTCCTGGTGCGAGGTAGCTCCGCTCTTCTGTCAGGTTTGCGCTGATGCTGAAGATCTTCAGAGGAGAGGTCACTCCTGACACTTTGCTTTCTGTAGTAACTTAAGTTTGAGCTCTGATATTGTTCTCTGGACTGAAGAACTCTGCCCTTTTATGAGTGGAAGACACGGCAAGAAACAAGAGGATGAGCTTTAATATTGAGGCAGAGAAGTGAGATAAGAAATAGAGGATGTGGACTTACTCTGTTTTTCAGTGTCTGTTATCGTGGGATCTAAATTAGTGGAGAGTGATGTCACAGACTTTATTTTGCGAGGAGCTGGAGTTGGAGGCATCAGTATCTTAGCGGCTTTCTCTCCTGGTTCTATAAAACACAAATGTTATGGTTTGAGCTTTGCATCTGCTAAAGGGAAAAGATGAGACAGAGCAGCAGTGGACTCCTCCGTCTGGTTTTTCTTTTCCTCATTGTTTGAACACAGGTGTTCGTCAGCAACAGGAAGCCATGGAAAAAATGAAGACACACCTGTTTATGCCCGTAAGGCTGCATAAAGAGTGGCGGATAAACAGGAGGTGGTAAAGTTTTACTCACCTTTATCAGACGAAGGCTTTTCCTCCGCACTCAGAGCTGTCTCGGCTTTAGAAAGCAGAACTTTTGAAGGGACTGAAAAACAAAACATGGGTCACCTGAGCAGCGTTGATCGGTGATGGTTTGTGGACTCAGAGCAAGACTAAAACATTTGAGATTACCAAATTGTTTTAGAGTGGTGAAGCCTTTGATGATTCCCAGAGGGTGAATTACAGATTCCAGCAAGACAAGAACATGAGGAGTGTCGAGCAAAACGTACAAGCAACCAAAATTATTATTTTCAGCAGTAGTTGAACAACAATAATAACCATAATTATAAATAATAATAGTGATGATGATAACATTAAAAGGTGAATAAATGCATAAATGGGGGAATTCATTTACAAAATGAATTTACAAAAGTGTCCAACTAAAATGTTTTTGAGCAATCTCAGGTGCAGTGTTAAGATTGTATTTCCTTTAGTTGTAGGGGAATCTAAATCTGAATACTGTAATTGTAAGTTTCCGTTATAAGTTAACTCTTATTTGCACTTATTTATATGACAGCCAGCTCAGTTTTTTTATAAAAAATGCACCTTGTTTTCTGTTTGTGCTTTTATATAATTTTTGACACATTTATCTTTTTGTGTTTTCCAGTTTTGGTCATTTCTGCTGAAAACTTGTTAGTCACTGAACATTTCTAGTGGCCTCGTCAAACTTCAGATTGGTGCATTTATGTTTGTGACCTCTATAACTAGTGACATTGCTGCTTTTGTGACTTCAGCAATAGTAATATAACAGCAACACGCTTGGGTTTAGCATGCTGACACTGTTTAGTTTCAAAGTCCAAAACAAACTGTGAAAAGCTGCTTGACAAAAGCTCTAAAATTAGCAAAGCATGAGTAAACAGGTGTGTGCGTGTGTGTGTGACTCAAAGATTTCATAACACCAGATGGAAAATCTACTGATAACAAAGCAAAGTTGAGTCAAAGGGGGTTTTGGATTCCCTCTTTTGTTGCTTTTGATTTTATATTTCTGGTACATTTTTAACACAAGCCCCTCCATCTGCTACGCTTACCACCCATTCTGCATAACAGACTGCAAAAACTCAAATCTTACCAAGTGTATTATTATTAATACTATTACCAATATTATTATTACAAGCAAAAAAAATCCACTCTTAAAATAAACAAAAATATATATTTTTTTGCTTGTAATGAGCAAAAAAAATTCTGCCAGTAGAACAAGTGAAATTTTCTTGATAAGATTTCTTGAAACAAGATGCATTGCCTTAAAACAAGTTCTTATATCTCACTGAAATTTTTCTCTTTAATTTTGTCTTATTTTGAGTGCGATGAGATATTTTGACAAGAAATTAGAAAAATATACTTAGTAAGATTTGAGTTTTTGCAGTGCAGGTAAACGTCATTTTTCTTTATCTTTCTGT
Organism: Atherinomorus stipes; assembly: GCA_023101725.1. NCBI lineage: Eukaryota > Metazoa > Chordata > Actinopteri > Atheriniformes > Atherinidae > Atherinomorus > Atherinomorus stipes. The sequence goes on from JALJCO010008701.1 coordinate 39,463, forward strand.
GGTGTGGAATCACAGACGGAGCCATGCCGTTTTAGAGGAGGAATTTCCAAGATTGTGACGTAAAAACAAACAGATTAGCCCAACAATGTAAAAGTTTTAGTAGCTGGGTGTGTGTTGGATTTTCGTCACAGGACACGGTACCTGGTTTTGGAGGTAAACTTGGCGGGCCAGAGTTTGGTAACGCCTGCTGAGTGATCTCTCCGCTCTCATTATCAGATGAAATGAAAGCTGTCGAAGTCAGGAGATTTCCATCAGTCATGTGCATGCCTCAGTATGTAGATTACAGAATAAATAGAAAGCAAATCAGTTGCTTTACATACAGATGGTCTTGTCATACGGACCCTCAATGATGAGAGGGACCAAATATCCATCTGTTTTTTCTACCAAGTAGGTGATCGCGTCATGTAGTGTGGCACAGGGAACCTGCAGAGAGCAACAGATGCACACGGTGAATTAAATGGGGGTGTTGACTGAAGCTTGTTGGTCTGCAAAGATGAGGCCCAACTTGACCACAGCTAGTACCGCAGACCTTTTAAAACAGCCGCCATTGTTATAAATTCAGTTTTATTTCACTGTCACAAGGGCAGAGGAGACAATCTATGTGCACTTTGCCATGGCAACCACACACACTTGTATAGAAATTAAAAGCATTATCCAGCCACTGACATGACATTTTTATTGCCACTTCAGTTTTTTTTTTTTAACCAGTAATCACCGTCTCCTTTCCCAGGAGGTCACAAGATGAAGCTCGCTCTTATCTCACATGGAGCCATAAAAAACTGCAGGTATCGATTACAGCCAACTTCTATTGTTCTTTACTGCCAAGGTGCACAAAACTTAAGCTCAACTCAGCATTTTTCATCAAGCAGTAAAAGAGCTTCATCTGTTTACACTCTGCCCTTTTTATGATGTCAAGGAATGATAAAGGATTTCTATAAAGTAAATGCCAGTTGTTTTGTCTATATTGTGCACCTATGGCATTTATCTGTGATACATTATGTATGTGTAGTGCTACTCACGGGATTGTCCACATCAATGATGAAGCCCCCCTCATGTTTTCGAGACACACGGTAGTGTCTGAATACAGCTCTGAAATAGAGACAAATCATCTGTGAAACTGAGTGAAGAAGTGGGTCAAGACTGACCAACAAAAACAAAGTTTTCAATGATTATGCACCATAGCTGAGTTATATGAGCAGAGGAGAAAAAAGAGCCCAGTGTTTAGTGGAGATTAGCATAAACTAGACGCACAGGACATGTTGGTCATGGCCATGGTCAGCATGGGAAGATATAACTAATTCAGTCGGTTACACTTCTACACACATGCCCTATTGTATCCCTTCTTTTGAGCATGCAGTTGCAGCTTTGCAGCATTCATTTGTGTTTTAGCACTCAGACATCATCATCATCATCAAGTCTGTGCATGCATTTTATGCTTTGAATATGTGTGTGTGTACCCATCAAGGTCCTGTCTGGTGGTGATGGCAAAGGAGATTTTGTCCCTCCCAGGCCTCAGTAGAAGGTTTCCTTTCTTGGCTTCTCTCTCCAGCAGCAACTCTGCCTCCATGCGGGACACCTTGTGGTAGCAACTACATCAAAACAGGGGATGAAGAAGGAAACACTTAAAGCACTCATCAAAGATGGAGTTGAACAGCATATAAATGGTTGTGTCAGCTCTGTGGTGGAGATATAATTGAGAGCGAGTCATTTATACTTACGCGGGCATGTCAGCTTTGAGGCTGATGTACGGGCTGCTGTCAGTGACTGTGTTTGAAGCAGAGTTCCTCATCCTGTCTTTCTCTTTTTGAATTACCTCTCTTAGCATGTGGATCTGCCCAGGCAGCAGGTTGAGGGAGGTCGGAACTGACAGCTACAAAGGAGATGCAGTTTTTATACTTTTAATATTCTGTGCAAATGATGTAAGCTTGATTTAAATTTTTATTCAAATTAGAAACTTGGAATATCTTTGAAAAACAGTAGAATAAAGTAATTGCTCTGTGAAGTGAGATGAATGACCTCAGCCACAGACTGGATGTAGCCCTTCCATAGCTCACGAGCTTCTGCATTTGGGGCCTGCAGAGACAATAAAGGAGAGAAAAGTGTGAAAAAAAAAACCTGTGTTGCATGAGAAAAAGAAGGGATATTCCACAAAATCACTTACAGTGAATTTGATGTTTTCGTCCTTCATCTGGAGGTTGAATCTGGCTGCATCCAGGTTGCGGTCCGGGCTGCTGTCGTCCGTTACTGAGATAAAGTCACTGAGGTCCAGTTTCTCAACATACTGGTGAAACAAACACATAGAAGATCAATGGAAAACATTCAGTCAGATTTTAAGTATTTTATTAACCCATGCTCTCTGAGACGACTCACATCGCTGTCTCTCATGTCATTGAAGAAGAAAAGCGTGTTTCCACATAGGCAGGTCCACAGTTTCCGAGATGTCTGCTCAAAACACACAGTCACATGATGAAGTATAAAATATGTCCCAGAAAACAGAAAAAAGACAGTGGTATAATACAATAAATGTTACACAACAAGGAAATGAGTGAGACCACTGTGATCTGAGCAGATGGCACTGCTGGTTTGAGACTTGACTTTACCAGAAACCATGTTTGGTAGCAGTTACAGTTGTTTGGTCTCAGTAACTGGAATTGTTTGGCAGTAAACTGGTAACTAAACAGCTTTTATAGGAAATAAACATTGGTCTCTGTTCAGAGTTTATCCATAAATGTGTAGGGGGAAAAAAAGCCCTCTTCAGCTTGCCTAGCATATTAGAAAATACAGTATTTCATCAGAGAGCTGAACACAACACTTGTTTTTTTGCAAAGCCTGTTGTGCCAGTTTGAGTCTCTGTGCCACAAATGTTGTCTGGTTTAGTCTCATCTTTACATCACAAAGAGCAGAAAAGCCATCCGACCAGTTGGAGAGGCAGAGAAGTGCTGCAGAGAAACTTGCTAAAGTCAACATGCACATATCTAAAATCTGGCTGCAGTACCCACAGAAAACTACTTAACCTGACTTTACCTACCTGCATGGAGCTGATAATGACAGGGGTATAAACATTAACCATGACTACCGCTATATTTTTTAAATATTAAGCACAGATTAATGCAAGTAACTAAATACATTAAAGTATAATTCTCTCACCCAGTTGACTGCACATTTGTTATTTATAACTGTTAAGCGAATCCTTCAAATCTTTTGCAAGGACAAGTTTTTTCTCATCTTTAAAAACAGCTAAACTAAACGACTGTGTTTACTCAACTCTTCTATCATTGGTAAATCAAGGTGCTACCATTTTGATAATCTTTCAAACAAACTTGCAGGATTTCATTTAATCTACTTACTTACTAAACAAATATCTTCAAGTTGTGGACAAAGTAAACAATCTGAAGATTTTGCTTAAGTAATTCACCATTATCATGTTTAACATTTTATGAAATGCTAAAAATTACTTTCAATTGGAGTAAAGTGTGTTACTCGCTATGAATTAGTCTTACATAAAATGCTCAAAATTAAATCCACATTCAAATATCCAAAGCTTAAACAGATTTAATCATTTATTTAAGGGAATAAGTGAATTGTGAATAAATCATACCAATCCCTCCTTCAGCCTGTTTTACTCAAATATCTGTCTAATAAGTCAGAAGAAGCTGATTTCTCTCCTCATGTCTGATGATCTACCTTATCTTTGAACGACCTCCTCTCCAGGTAACCCTCATAGCAACAATCTGGCAGCTGGTTCTTCCTTCGCCCCGCTCGCCGTGCCATCCCGAGGCCTGCAGATGTTTACAGTAATCCGGAGCTTATTTACAGCCCTAACTATAACTCTTCCTTGGTTCCAGTAAGTACGGCTTGTTTGCTGTAGTTACAGCCCCATATAAAAGTGGTAAGTCAACCTGTATCCTCCAGAGGCGGTGCCCTTGCTGCTGATTGGCCAATCTATGGAAAGGAGTGGAGTTTTAAAGCTATCTACAGGTGAGACTGTCACTGACGTAGTGGCTTTCCACAAGATCGGAAACTATTTGGCGTTTAAACATGCAGAAACCACCGAGCTTAACAAGAATCTCTGATTCTGAGATTTACTTTAAATAGCTAGTGAATTTTTTTTTCTACTTTTTTTTTTTTTTTAAACTTAGGCTATAGTGTACCCTTCCAGCTATTAAATGACTGACTGACTTTAACTGTGTCTTCCACTTATAAAAGGGCAGTGGTTATGTGGTTTTAGCCTGAACCACAGTTGTGACTAATCACTTATGTAGATGAACAGATGACTGTAAATCTCAGATATTTCCAGACTCTCAGCTGACAGCTTGACCACCTTGGACCTTAAGTTGCTTTTCATACAACTAGATTCTCACCTACATGCAGAGATGAGTCTGTGGAGGACTTGTGGAGTCTTTAATGAGCCATTGAGTATACTTCTCCCATATTTTCAACTTACTCCTTCAGCACTTGGTTTTACTCTTTTTTTTTTTCTTTAATCGTCTCGTGTTCCCTCTTCTTTAAGTTGCTCTTCACCACCTTTGACAGGAGCTCCTATTTTGACCCTGTTGCTTCCAGCCTGATCTCAGTACAGATGCCATGCCTGCCTGCATCTATGTCCTGCTGTGAGGTGGACTGTCTCTGAGGCCTCTTTGAACAGCCTGCACCCAGAGTCCTGATCAATGTGGTAGACCCTGGTCTCCATGGCTTTCAATGCCTGTTTTTGTGCAGCCATGATCAAGTCTCTGTGCTGTCTTTCAGACTAGCCTCCCCCAGCTACTGACAGAACTTTTCAATAAATCAAGAAGCACAACTTAATGACAATAGTAAAGACAAATACTGTTTTTATATATGGAGCATAAATAGTAAAGAGAAAAGAGCAGAGATTTGTGTGCAGCAGCAGCCTAAGCCTGTTGCAACATAACTAAAAGGATGGCAAAGAGGGTCATTAAAGCCACCCCTAACTGTAAGCATGATTTAAAAAAAAAAAAAAAAAATTAAGCATATGCAGATAGGGTGTCCGCTATTATTTCCCATTAAATGGTAAATGTCTGTTTCAACATCTTCTATGCCATGCTTAAATTTGCAAATCATTGCATTTGATTCTAATGTGAATTTTCCGTAACATCTCAACTTATGGGGAATTGGGGTTATGCTAAAGTCCACTAATTCCTTCTGAATTTGTTTGTTTGTTCTACAATGCAATTATATGTAGGCTAATTATTATGCTTTCATATTCTAAACGGAATGCATCTAAAAGCTGTTCTTTTTCGCATGTTTATAAATGGAAAATATTATGATTTCCAGGAGGTATGATTTTGTTCATGATCTTTGTTTATTTTGTTGTTTCTTCTAAGATTGTCATTTGTCTATTGTGAAGCATTAATTAAAAAATAAACAAATAAATAATAATAATAATAATAATAATAATAATAATAATAAAGTCTACTACCTGAATAAATATACTTGTTCCTTTCCACCATAGTTACTAACAGTAGGCTTCAGCTCAGTATCTTTGAATTAGCATAGATGTGACAATGAGAAGTCAGCCTTATTTTTATTATATGACATAATACCAAACAGCTGTGATGATTCCGACCAGCAGCTCTGTACCTGGAGCTGCGCAGCTAGGGGTCACGTGACCGCGTAGGGTCCTCGCTCTACGCGGCGCGCGCATTGTCTCCTGTCATCTTGCGCACCACCACCCTGGTCAGTGCAGGGAAGTATTTTCTGTCATCACTGCGCTCTCATAGAGCTGATTGTATCACACAATGGGGAACAGAGACGACGAATATGATTTCTTGTTCAAAGGTAAATGAACTGATTCTACTACAGGATAGCCTTATGCGATGCTTTTATAGCATAAAATCGGGCTAAACTGGAGTTAGCATGCTAGCTGCGTTAACGTCAGTGGTCAACATCAGCTGCTGGGTGCAGCTAACGGTAACTAGCTAGATTGTTTTTGTAGCGACTGCGTTGGTTGCTAGTTTACTCTTTTGCTGTCTAAATAGTATCTCACCCGCCATTATATTGGGTTTGGCCTCGTTTTTATTCGTGTTAAACTTGGATTCATTCTATTTGTTTTGCTATCAGATTTTTCAGAAACTAGGGCGTTAGTCCTTAGAAGCTAGAGGCTAGTCAGAGAAATGGTGTAATTACATTAATAAACTTTAATGTCTCAGAGGAAACGTTATCCTGTCTGTTTTAACCATGGATAAAACATTTTAAAAGGAGCAACAGCAGTGGCGTAATTTCCTGAGACTGCTTCACCCAGTTAGTTTAAATGAACGGAAAACAAGAGTTCCCTTAGTGGGAGGCTCGAGCCTCAGGGAGGAAACTCGCACCCTGTGAAGGGAAAGAAGAGGAAACTCTGGCATGGCTTTGTTATTTCTGTCAGGTATCTAGTTACTGCTGATCACTGGTACTTTCCACACCAACGTTTTGTCTTTGATGACTAAAGGCCTATTTCCCTACTAAACAATACTCGATCTGACCTGACTGAATCGCTAAATTATGAATGTCACATGATCCTGTTTACACCTGGAAGTTTTGTCTCCTACCAAAATCTTGGTTCTTATGTGTTACATTGAAACGTAATAACAGCATATATCTATACACTATTTGGTGTACTGGTAGACATGTTTTTCAAACATCCAAGCCTATTTTTCCAGATAATTATTTCTGTCTTCCCCTTCAACTAAACATCAGATGCAGGAGCATAACACTGAGTCAGTCATTCTAAACCCCTCAGGTGTAAATGACTGAAGTTTGGATGCCAGGATTATTATAATACTTAGAGGATTTGGATTGGATTCCTGTAGTGAATTGAGTATCACTGTATGGGAGATAAAGAAGCGCAGGGTGAATGTGGCTGTCAGACACCGATTGGAGGATACTGATGACTCGTCAGGACGACACAGGAACAGAAGCCTTGAGAAACTGTTGAGTCAGATTTCCCAGAGTACAGGCTATTGGCAGCTTCTTCCTGCCTGACTCCCTACAGGGCAGAGTCTGATAAGGATTTCTTTCCATAGTTAAAAAAATCACCAAGACAGCACTTTCACTTTGAGAATGACCACAACTGCATTGCAGCCAATTACTGATGGAGGCAGTTCTGCTGTAAAAAATCGCAAAGTTATTTGTGTCAGTTGATTTGTAGTTGGGTTTTCCACTGGTATATTGGGCAAGAATTCATGATCTGATCGCAGACTGATTGCTAGATTGCTTTGAAGCCTGAAAGCAGCTCTTTGTTTGGGTACCAGTTATATAATGTTTTAATTTAACTTTGTTGTTTTCATTCTAGTTGTACTTATTGGAGACTCAGGGGTGGGGAAGAGTAATCTGCTGTCCCGTTTCACACGAAATGAGTTCAACCTGGAGAGCAAGAGCACCATAGGGGTAGAGTTCGCCACCCGCAGCATCCAAGTGGATGGAAAGACGATAAAGGCTCAGATTTGGGACACAGCTGGACAAGAGCGCTACAGAGCTATAACTTCAGCGTGAGTGTTCTGTTTCTGGGTGTACTTTTTTAATAAGTATAGTTTTTGCAGTGTATTCATACAGTTTATGCTGTGGATAGGTATTATCGGGGTGCAGTTGGCGCTCTCCTAGTTTACGACATTGCCAAGCACCTGACGTATGAGAACGTGGAACGCTGGCTGAAGGAGCTGAGGGACCACGCTGACAATAACATAGTCATCATGCTGGTTGGAAACAAGAGTGACCTCCGCCACCTCAGGGCCGTGCCCACTGACGAGGCTCGGGCTTTTGCTGGTAAATCAAGTGCTTATTTTTGGGAAAAAAAACATGATTGAGTCAGCTTTAGATATAAAATGTACCCCACTTCTCTTCCCGTATCAGAGAAGAACACGCTGTCATTTATTGAGACGTCAGCGTTGGACTCTACAAATGTGGAAGAGGCTTTCAAGAACATTTTAACAGGTAGGAAGGGAAAGGCCAGGTTCAGTTTTCTGACCTGTTCCCCAAAAAATTAGAATGCAGTTTGTTTAAGATTTAAATGTATTTGCAAAGTACAACATCAGCATATCAGATGTTGAAAATGGCAATAATAATGTTGTTTTTTGATCAATTTTGATTTGGTGATTGTAACATGTTTTAAAACAGGCATGAGTGCAGCTTTTTGTGGGGTGGGGTGAGGCACTCACTTCTCTTTAAATACAGCATAAAAGATAGGTGAACAGATGCTAGTGATGCAGATCCATTTCTTACTATTAGGATAGAAATGTTTGCCATTTGGTTAAAAATGAAAACACACATATCATCCATCCCTAAGTTGAACTGATTCACTGACTGAGCTTTTCAGAAGTGTTCCTGAGTCCATGCAGTGACCTTCACAACAGAGATGTGTGGGTTTATTTTAACTCGCTACTGCCTATTGGTCAATCCGTACCAGGTTTTGGCCTTGTCCTGCCATGGTGATATTTTGCTCGCTGTCCTGAATCTTTTATGTTCCACAGATGAATAAGATCTCCAGCTTATTTTTGGTGTTGTCCTCAGTCTTTCACACTGAGGACAAACGCCTCCCCGTCATCACTTCTGAGGGGCTCTGCTTTTGTGGGTTGTTCCATTGTTTCCATGCAAACGACTGACCTGCTGCCAATTAACCTAATTAGTTGTGACATCTTGTAAACATCTTTCTAGATGTGTGATCTGTTCATTCATTTGAACCTTTTTAACAGACACAAGTGATAACAATGCTTTTAGGTCTTTACTGACAAATTTAATTCTATTTTTTTTTTAAAAAGAAAAAATAGAAACAACAATAGAATTTGATGCCAGCAGCAATTTAATGTTGGGATAAAGATGAAGACAGAAGAAATGGAGGAGTTAAGAGTGCCAGTGTTTTAAACGAAATTACAATCAGCAAATTAACTGGTGACAGGTGAGGGTGTCAGGATTGGGTATAAACAAAACCTCTCTCAAATGTTAGTTTTCCAAGGGAAAATTTGATTGTGGTTAAATTGTTGGTGCCCAACTGTGTAGAATTAAACAAACAAAGAATTAAATGCAAAAATAAGTGGAAACGAAGCTGCAAAAAATTTTTGGTCTTTCTACAGCTGCTTTGCATCATATTATAAAAAGATTCAAGGACTCTGGAAATCAGCGAAGGACAGAAACCATTGGTAGATGGCCATGACTTTCATCCCTCAGGTGAAACTAGATGGAAAAACCTTCATGCTACCATGGTCATTATTCTCACGTGGGCTCAGAAATACCTTGTAAAGCAGTTCTACTAAACACAGTTTACTGCTGCATCCAAAAATGTAACATGAAATTTGTTTTTCTCTAACTGTCACTATGGGCCGGATCTATCAAAGGTTTACGTGTATAAAAAGATGAGCTATCTCACTACACATGCAAAAAAATGTACAAACTGATCTATTAACAGCGTGCTAAAAAGGTTTGGTCTTTAAAACATGCTAAAAAGCGCCTCTTATCCATTTAGTACTTTTTCTGCAATGAATACGCAGTATGGGGCGTTTACACTCAAAAGTACATGTGATGGGAGGAGAAAATGTAAATATATTAATTGCAAGGTGATTTATCAACCGTGAGACGCATTGCATTGCTGGTTTTTTGCGTCTATTTTAATACGTTTGAAAAGCAGGTGCAACTTTCAGCTTTGTGCACAAAAGGCTGCAACTTCTGAGAGGGACAATCCTGGACATGCATACATCTGATTCAAAATAATTTTTCATGAGCAGTGAGGGCAGCATATTTAGTTCTCATCGTTAATTCAATAAAAATCAATACAGCAAACCACTATTTAACACAGGTGTAAAATATTCTGGTTAAATGAAAGTTTGCTGCCACTGTGCAGCTTAACGAGAACTAAAGCTGCATTAATTGTGTCTTTTTATTTCCCCTTTTTGCCAATGTCATGTTTTAACTTAAGCTCTGAAGCCGTTGGCATTGTGCCAAAGTGCGCAACTCCTGCGTAATAGAGACCAAGTCAAAGCTGCAGACGCTTTCATTTATTCAGCAACTCCTGATCCATGTCCTCATAAACTGGCCTCTTCTGAGGCTCAGCACAGATACCTGTTGTATTATATGAATATTTGTATTTATCATACTTATTTTAAATGATATTTCGATCTCCTTCCTCCTCTAATATCTCTCTTTGTGGGCCGTATTTACTTTTGCGCTGTCGTCTCTCGCAATTCGCCACACGCAAAACCCTGAAAAAAATAGTAAATCAGATAGTAAATAGTAAATTTAAAAATTTTTTTTTTAAAATCTGAGATTTTATTTTTAGGCCATATCGCCCAGCCCTATGTTATTGGCATGAAATTCTTAATTTTAATATTTTCTGAATACTGTGAACACATTTCTACCATTTGGAATTTGTATCTCATGCCTGTGATTGAATCTCAATGTTATTTATTGAATAGATCAAGTTCTAAAAGAGATTAAATGTATGTAGAGCTTCTGACAGTTTTTTTCTTTTGTCTTGAATTTTGCTTTACAGAAATCTACCGCATTGTGTCACAGAAGCAGATAGCAGACAGATCTGCGCATGATGAGTCTCCCGGCAACAACGTTGTAGACATAAGTGTCCCACCAACCACTGATGGCCAGAGAGGCAACAAACTGCAGTGCTGCCAGAGCCTGTGATGCTCAGTCCGAAGACACTCATCCTCTTGTCTGCATCCACCCCCAACATCACGCCACCTGTGCACTCCCCCCTTCCTCCCCCAGCTCCGCTAACGGCCAACTCCTTTATCACTTTACCATTTTTTTTTCTTTATCTTTCATTCTGTTTTATATAAGTACTCTTGAAGTCACTCGTGCTCTTCTCTCCTGCTACGAGAGAAACATCTCAGAAGCCTTTGTCACTTGGTCAGATGAGTTGTGTGAAGGTCCCTGCAATGCAGGAAGGAGGCAGTTGTTTCTGTCTTAATGAAGCTTGTGAAGTTGTTTGAACTCTGCTGAAACGCTGTCATGTAGAGGTTGGGAAATACATTTCAGTGATTGCCACTAGATGGTGCTGTGTAAGTGACCTACTGACAGTGACTCCAGCCTGGTGAAGCAGTATTATGCGTATGACAGTGTGGTTCTTACTACCATCAATTTATCATGCCAAAAATATCTTCATTATGTATTTATTGAACAATATTGGCTTCAGTTGTCATTGTTTTACTTTCAGTTAAAAATAAAACTGTAAAAAATTTACAATAAAATTCTTGACTAAAGCAGTTTGTTCTCCCTCCATGCTTTGCTTTCTCTCTTTAGTTCAAATTTAGTGTCCGAGTATTATCAGTTAAGTGTTAAAGCTGTTCATGTTATAATTTTTAATTAGAATTTCAGGAAGGAATATTTCGCTTGTAACTGGCAGCTGTGGAAGAAGTTACTTTTCACATCATTCTAAAAGTATAATTGTTTTATAAGCCTAGTAGTTAACAGTGTTTAGAAATTAGTTGCTACTATTTCTCAAAATCATTTCTCAAAGTAGGAAGCTCATTTTATAACAAACCAAAAGTTAAGACAGAGATGAGGCAGTGTAGCTGTAGCTGCACGCGAAGGCAGCAGGAGAAGAAAGAAAGTCTGAAGTGGACCAGGAGATTCGACCGCTGCAGGTAGAACATTGCCATTCATTTTGCTACTAAAAACTTTGCCTAGTATTTCTGTATTTTGGGAAATATACAGCACTTTTTTAAAATTCCAGTATAAATTAAGTTTATAATATATCCATGCATGAAAACTCAGGGTTACTGGAGCCTATCCCAGCTATTATCAGGTGAGGGGTAGGATACACCCTGGACAGGTCACCAGTCCATTGCAAATCCAAGGAGACCAACAACCACTCACATACACATTCAGTCCTAAGGAATAGAGTAACCTACCACGCATGTATTTGGACAGAGGGAGGCAGCCAGAGTACCTGGAGAGAACTCCCGTATACATAGGGAGAACATGCACACTCCACACAGTAAGGCCACTGTTCCAACCTCTCCCCAGCTGAGGCTCAAACCAGCAACCTTCTTACTGTGAGGCTGTGGTGCTAACCACTACACTACCTTGCAGCACATATATCACTCTACTTATTGTCAATTCAATGATTTTATACTTTGAACTTTTGGTCTGTAACACCTTATCTCATGTATAAGTTTAAAGGTGCAGGATGTAACTAAATAAAAGGTCAGTGACATAAAGACTTGACTTATTAAAGTTTCTTTTGGTATCTAATCACTTTACTAAAATAACTTTTTATTCCCTTTGAATGAGCCATTCTAACATTTATTTGCCATAGGTCCACTTGCATAGCAGCTGCCATATTTGTGACACTATTTTTACTACGGTGTCCATGAATGGACAAACAAAAGTGAGAACACTCTGAGCTTTAACCCTTTATTAGGTACTCGCTGAAATACTTGTAAATTCTAAATTTCAACCTTAAAGATTGTGATTCTCAAGGACGCATTTGACACTTGGTTACTTTCTTCTAAAATAACAGTCCTGCAGTAGTATTAGATAAATATATTCATTTTATGTTGAAAGCTAATCCCAATGAAGTATCAGCGACATGATCTTTAGTTATTTGTGGGGAGAATTCGATGTGTTTCTATGATTTCTTAGAGTAGCATTAGGAGACATTTTATGTGTCCTGTGAAGTGTTCAAATATGGGTTTTTTTGTCCAGTAAAGGATTAAAACTCTAGCACCATTTCTGTTTGATAGGTGAAGCACATAAATTAAGGTACTTACCTGGAGTGCAGTGCACCACTGGATCCACTCGCAGATGAAAACATGTTTCTGGACACTGACAGCCACGGACAGTTGGTATTTGAAGTCAACTCCATGCCCATTTCCCCCACTATATGCTAGTAATTTTTACATGTTGTACCTTTAACGTAGAACTACTGAATTTTAGTAGATTTTTACAATTTGGTGCCTCCTATCGAAGACTGATTCAGCATCCAGCCTACACTCTGCACTCTGAACTCGCCAGTAAAAGCTAGTCTGATGTTGACTCTCTTGCCCTGTCACTTTCTCTCTTTCCGTTCTTCTCTTCCTGTCCTTTTTTTTTTTTTTTAGGTTTGTTGGTTTGTTCACAAAATCAGTCATGGTGCACATCCCAAATGGTTTGTGTGTTGATAACTTGTTGATATCAGAAACATAAATTTTTAAGGTTAATATTGGCACTTTCAATATTTCCATCCGTCATCTATTCCTTTGGTAAAGTTTAATCTCTTACCCTTTTTTCTAAACACAGCATTGGTTTATCAAGTTGAACTGAATTTTCAAGGTAACTAAAGAAAAATAAAAAAAAATTAAAGATAATGGTATCAGTTCATAAATAGTTCATAAAGTACACAAAAGATATTCTCAAAACTTAATATTAAGGTTCTAATATCAAGTAATTTTCATAATTTAAACCAATAAAAAGAAGGTAATTGCATAGAAAAAAATTTACTGATTTCACCTTTAAAATCAGAAATTTACACTCAACGGTTGCAAGTTTAACTGCCTCAGCTAAACTTTTCAATAAACTGATATCTTCTCATTTAAAAAAAAAAAAAGAAATCATGCAAATGTGGCAAGATACACAACAGAGGGGCCAGACAGGATTTGATATCCAGACTCCTGGGTGAGAGTCATGCACACTAACCAGTCAGCCAAAGGGACATCCCTATGTCCAAGTAGTCAGGACATATGATCAATCGGAGAGATAGTGGCAGGACCCCACATTGTCACACATCTCTCCCTCTCTTTCCACAAGCGCATCCCCGTGCTCCATGCAGGGTGCCACCAATTATGAATCCATGGACTGTTAACCAGCATTACACATGGATCCTGCCGACAATGCCAGAATGTGGCAAGGTACAATGTACTACTGTTTAGGGTATAAAAACACACTAAATGATGTCATTTCGAGTAAATTATGGGCGCCATATTGCCAAGGAATATTGCCAAGTTTTTGTGGACTTTTATGGACCTTTTTGTTTCAGGGACCGGTGAATCCCATTATATGAATGTTGGCAGATAACGGAAACCTGTCCGATCTCCGGCTGCATTTAAGATATTAAATAAGTGCTCCACAGTCTTGCTTAGCATGAGGGTGGATAGAAAATGAAGGCACATCATCCTGTGGGTGTTCTATCCCTTTTAAGTCATTTGAAGTTTCCACCATTTATACATGACTCTCTCTGTAATGTGGAGTATAAAGTTTTTTAAGTGCCAGACTCAAAGGAATTCACAACGTTTTAGGCCTTACAGTTCTCTTTAAGAAGAGAGATGAATATTGTAAATAAAGGTCTGAAAGAACCACATTACACGATCTCCAGGTAATGTTTGCAGCTCTTTGTATCAGTCTGTCTACAATTGGTAAGAGATGTAAGAAATGTGTGTATGGGAAGCATGCCATAAATACAGGAAGTGCAGAATTATTTGGCAAATGAGTATTTTGACCACATCATCCTCTTTATGCATGTTGTCTTACTCCAAGCTGTATAGGCTGAAAGCCTTCTACCAATTAAGCATATCAGGTGAAGTGAATCTCTGTAATGACAAGGGGTGTGGTCTAATGACATCAACACCCTATATCAGGTGTATTAGGCAAACATAATTATTAGGCAATTTCCTTTCCTTTGGCCAAATGGGTCAGAAGAAAGACTTGACAGGCTCCGAAAAGTCAAAAATAGTCAGATATCTTGCAGAGGGATGCAGCACTTTTAAAATCGCCAAGCTTCCGAAGCGTGGTCATCAAACAATCAAGCGTTTCATTCAAAATAGTCAACAGGGTTGCAAGAAATGTGTGGAAAAACCAAGGCGCACAATAACTGCCCATAAACTGAGAAAAGTCAAGCGTGCAGCTGCCAAGATGCCACTTGCCAGCAGTTTTGCCATATTTCAGAGCTGCTACATCACTGGAGTGCCCAAAAGCACAAGGTGTGCAATACTCAGAGACATGGCCAAGGTAAGAAAGGCTGAAAAACCACCACCACTGAACAAGACACACAAGCTGAAACGTCAAGACTGGGCCAAGAAATATCTCAAGACTGATTTTTCTAAGGTTTTATGGACTGATGAAATGAGAGTGAGTCTTGATGGGCTAGATGGATGGGCCCGTGGCTGGATCGGTAAAGGGCAGAGAGCTCCAGTCCCACTCAGACGCCAGCAAGGTGGAGGTGGGGTACTGGTATGGGCTGGCATCATCAAAGATGAGCTTGTGGGGCCTTTTTGGGTTGAGGATGGAGTCAAGCTCAACCCAAAAGGCCCCACAAGCTCATCTTTGATGATGCCAGTCCTTCCAGTACCCCAATTATACCAGTACTTTTTCCTGTACCACTGCTTGAAGTCCGCATCCTTCAAGAAAAACATGATTTTCATGCAGGACAATGCTCCATCACACACATCCATGTACTCCACAGCGTAGCTGGCAAGAAAGGGTCTAAAAGAAGAAAAACTAATGACATGGCCTCCTTGTTCACCTGATCTGAACCCCATAGAGAACCTGTGGTCCCTCATCAAATGTGAGATTTACAAGGAGGGAAAAAAAAGTCCACCTCTCTGAACAGTGTCTGGGAGGCTGTGGTTGCTGCTGCATGCAATGTTGATGGTGAACAGATCAAAACACTGACAGGATCCATGGATGGCAGGCTTTTGAGTGTCCTTGCAAAGAAAGGTGGCTATATTGGTCACTGATTTTTGTTTTATTGCTGAATGTCAGAAATGTATATTTGTGAATGTTGAGCTGTTATATTGGTTTCCCTGGTGAAAATAAATAATTGAAATGGGTATATATTGGTTTATTGTTAAGTTGCCTAATAATTATGTTTGCCTAATACACCTGATAGGCTATAGGGTGTTGATGTCATTAGACCACACCCCTTGTCATTACAGAGATGCACATCACCTGATATGCTTAATTGGTAGTAGGCTTTCGGCCTATACAGCTTGGAGTAAGACAACATGCATAAAGAGGATGATGTGGTCAAAATACTCATTTGCCTAATAATTCTGCACTCCCTGTAAACATCCACTTACACATACCTACAGGTAAAGACTTATATTAGCTGTAAAGCATGGAGGTGGAAGTATTATGGTTTGATGGTTGCCTCAGGGACTGGACAGTTTCTTTTCACAAATTTTATTATGAATTCTTCATAATTATGAGAATTTCAAAACAATGAGGCTATCTGTGTGAAATCTGGACATTTCAACAAGGTAACATATTCAGCACACACTGAATCCACCAAGAAATGGCTCAAGAGGACAAAGGAGGGTTACAGCGATTGAAGAGCTGGAACCCGCAGCAAAACTCAATCACCTGGAATTTCAAATGGGAAGACTGGGATTGTTGATAGTTACAAGTGATCACTTGCGAAATCTAAAGGGAGCCATTCTGCCTTTGGATGATTAATATTAATTAATTAATGGTAATTTATATTGAATAAATGACTGAAAGCTACTTGTGGCCATGTTGAAATACATCATGTTTATTGTAGACCCTGTTTGCTTGTCTAAAACTGTATAAACTAAAAAAAAACAAAACAAACACTTTTAATGGAGCATAGTTACTTTTTCATGACTGCAAAAGTTTTAATCATTTGTCTGAGAAATTATTTTCCTTTTTTATGAGTGTAAGCAGCAGAGCACAGATTCTATATATGGATTAGGTACTGAAGTTAATATTTCTTAGAAACAGTAGTTAATATGCTACTAGAGTTTAGGGGGGAAATATTTTCAGTGCTTTGTTTTCTGTTTTCTGGCACTTCCTGAGCCGAGGCCGTAACCAGCAGTAACATATGGAACATTTTCTGACTAAGCTGCTTATGCAGACAACTGGACAAGGAGGTTCTGCTGCTTTCAACGGATACCTGACATTAGCTGTTTGTTTTTTTATCAGGATTAGTGAGGTCATACTGCTGTTGTACACAACAGCTACGGTTTAAGTGATGTAGCCCTCCCCCTCCTCTTTCATCATCATCATTCAGTCTGATCTGTAAACATCTAGGAAACTACAGAAAAACAGCCCTATGCCAGCATCTACAAATAATCAGACTACACTATCCAGATTATCCTCAGTTTAGATTTTATTATGCTTTAGTGGTGTTGCAAACAGTTCTTGGCTGACTGCAGGTACCAGTGTTTCGGTGTGGACATCCGTAGTTTCCCATAACACATGATAAACATCATAACATTAATAATGTAAGAGCTGTGGTATAAATCACAAATGGTATGTATTAGCAATCTCTGCTTCTGGGGGGAAAAAAAAAAAAAAAAAAAAAAAGACTCAAAAGAGGGGGAAAAAAATGCTGTAATACATGTACCATCTGTTAATTTACGTAGATAAAGCAAACAATGATTTACAAACCTTCCCTGGATCTGAATCATAGGATTTAAAGAGGCTGAAGCTGTCAAGTCTTATTACACCAACAGGATTCAGCAGGTTGTCAAAGAGGGGAGCAGTGCTGCATAATTTTAATGCGCCTTTCACACATTTCCATAAAGGAAATACAATAATACAAAAGATCTCATTCCTGCATCTCTTCTTTAAAGAGCCTCCTTTCTGTGCCACAGATATCAGATCCCTGTACTTCCTGTGGTAAATCCTTGTTTATGATGAGCAGGGACAGTAAACATGTGGATCATTGAATGTCATGTGTAAAGCAGCAGAGCCCCGGGTGCATCACAGTTTTATAATCCTCTGCCCTGCAATCAGTCAAAAACATAAACAAGTTTTTAACTGGGGCAGTGTGTGGGCTGGCCCACCAGGAAATATATGTATCAAAGTGCAGCGGCAGTGTAAACAATGCACCAGAGCGAGGTAATGACTTTTACAGCTACTGGTTACCGATAACGCGGCACTGCCAGCGGTCAGTGTCTGCTGGCCATTTTCTCCCCAACAGCTCTGCTGCAATGCACCCTGCTTTTACACAACAGCCCCGACTAAAGCTTTGCTTTTAACACTGTTTCATGTCACTAATAGATGCCACCAAAAATGAACATTTCCCACCTTTAACACACCAGCTTATTGTGACTTGCACAACCACACCAGTTTACATGAATGACTTACTCTTAAAAGTCTAACTGTTCCAAAGTAAATGTGTATTTAAAAAAAAAAAAAAAAAAGCATTAGTAACACATCTGAGAAGAGCACTGAGAGCTTTGACCCCTTTACATCATGAGAAATATTCCGTGTGTCGGCAAAATGGACTCATCTGTGACATCATAGAGAAACTGAAACAGCAACAATAACCAAATCAGGTCAGTAACTTATCATGTGATTAAATAAACTGATCCTGCTCAGTTGCCAATTCTTAATACGTCTGTGAATGAAAAACATTTGTGCAATAATACTGGGCCTGCCTCTTGACACCTACGGTATCTGATAATGGACATGAACAACCGATCTCAAAGCCTCCGCTTTCAGTTTCTACATCAGGTCCTCTGAATTCAGCTCATTTTAACAAAAGAAGTTATTTTAAGCACTATTGTAATTACCTTGGAGCTCGTCTCCCTGTGGACAGATGACTGCGTGTGTAAGAGGCAATTAACCGTTTCCTCATAACCTAAATTGAGTGGAACAAAATGTTCAGAAGTGGACCAGGTTATGGCCTAAAAAAACTGGAAACCAGTCACACTCTACAGTTTGTGTTCCTCTGAGATGATCAGCTCTGACTGGTTGATCAGGAACGATTAAAGTTATGCCAACAGAAAAAAAAAAACTGCCTTTGAGAATGAAAGAAGATTGCAGGAAGTTTCTAAATCCCTGATTACTGTGGAAAAGTAGACACATGCGTCAATGCCTGAGCCAAAGGCCAACAATTAAGTAGCTTTACAGACAAAAAGAAAGATTTATTAGTACACTGCACCAGCCACCAGAAACCACTGATGGAAATGTTCCTCTAACAGCCATTTTAATGGAGTTTAAGCTCCATCTATATAAACACCTACCTCTTAAGTGCTGATGATACAAGAACCTCAATGAGGACACCGTGGAAGCCTACTTCAGTAGGAATAGTAAATCCAGTCATTCTTAAAGTGAATTTAAAAAATGCACTCAGTAAAAAAAAAAAGACTCCAAACAGCATTTAACAATGCTGTTTGCATGCATTTTTGTGCATGTTGGTAAAGGTCTGTTCATGTACTGTGGCAGACCTCCATGTCCACAGTGTTAACCACACTGTCTGGTTTTACTCATTTTACGAAGCCACTCATTCATGAATGGAAATGTAAAAAAAAAAAAAAAAAACCTGCTGGAGAAATGTTTTAAAGTTCAAGTTTCATCTCAAACTGCATATTGACATCTGAATTGTGAAACAGAAACCAAATATCTGAGCTTTTCATTTGTCCTCAGAATAATAAGTGATCATTCAGAGCTCCTCAGATGTGCAGACAACAGAAAGCCCATGAATGTTAGAGGATGCTCACATCTAAGCCGCCGCAGCACACAAGTAATGAACATCCGCTGAGATTGAACCGATGGGGACACTCGTTCCATTTTCAGTCAACTTGGTCCATTCTTCATCTTGTTATCAGTCGTGTCCCATAATTACGCAATCACATCCATGCTGATCAGACAGTACTAATTTCTCCATGAACATCATGTGTTTCTGCTTTCCTCTGTGCCTTTGCATAATCTTGGTCAACACTCATCACGAGGACAGACAGACCCCATTTAAATGAACTCATTCTGCAGCTACAGGAGGACAGACTTCAGATAAGAGGAATGTAAAAAATATGCAAAGAAAAAGAAATGGAAGAAAGACGAAAAAGAAAAAAAAAAAAGCCCATAAGTGCTGCTTTGAAGTCAAGCCAGCAGGCACAATGCATCAAGAGTCAGCTCCCACACATCTCCATCCTGTCTCATACTATACTCTCGTTGGCTGACTTCTTTGTGAGTTTATTGGAGAGCAAGGAATGCTGGGAAGAGTTGGACTCCTTAGCTTCAGGAATGAGAAGACGCACTTTCTGATTTGTTCTCCTCCACTCGGAGTAGAGTTGACAGTGGTAGCGGAATGACACCTGTGGACACAACGGATGTGGAGGTGAGATCCAACAACAGCGCTTGAGATTTTCAGACCATAAAGCTATGTGTAAATACATTATTTACCAGGGTCCAGAGGACATAGATGGTGAAGAGGGCAATGGTGAGGGCTATGAGGCCGACAGCCTGCAACCAGCTTCCCAGCTGGAGATGGTCCTGAGCCCCCCTCAGGCACAGCCAACCAGAGATGGCTGCTAGAGGCGTGATGAAGAGGAAACACACCATGTCGCAGAAAAGAGTCCTCTTCTCGTTACGAGGACCAGGGTCCTGGAGCCACTACAGGGCGGGTAAGAGGGTGAGAGGGTAGAAAAACAGAAGAGTGAAGGAAATGGATTGAAAGAGAGGAAATGGAGAGGAAGTTGGAAATCTCCAGTTACTCGAGCAGAAATGATATAAGGCAAAAACAGTAAAACCAAGCAGAGATTAAAAAAAAAAAAACTTTCACTCTCATCCACACAAAATTTGATCACAACCTGGAGAATAAAGAGGACGAGAAGAATGACTGATGCAGGTGAGACAAAGGACATTGACCTCTGTTACCTCTGTGAGAGGCCGGGGTCGGCGCTCGATGCTGAACTCGGTGTGGCAGAGCTCGCAGTAGCTGGTGTTAGATGATGACAACCACTTCTCCAAGCAGCTCTTGTGCACTGTGCCCAGCGTTCCTGTGCAGTCGCACGGGGACAGCAGAGTCTCGCTGTTGCCTCCCTCGTGACATATACGGCAGATGGGCCCATCACTAACAAAATCAGAGAGATGCCAAAAATAACCAAATGAAGTTGGAACATTTTCCTCATATGAAAAGTTTATCTCTGGATTATTTAATTGCTCTGAGTTTATATAAAAATAAATACTACCATCATTCTACACCACAAATACATTGAAATGTGTCTTACCTTTGTATGCTCATGGGTTTGAGGACGGAGGACAGCAGCCGTCCATCTATGGCTGTGACCTGGGTGACGTAGAGTGCCTGGCATCCATCACCACCCGCTTCCTCCACGCTCTTCCACAGCCCTGTGCTGCTGGCACAGTCGCACAGAGAACCAGGCAGGTGGCAACACCCACCTGTCGTCATGGTTACAGCGTCCAGACACTGGCCGTACAGACAGAGACGAGGGCTGGAGGTGATGGATGACCGGGGCAACAATGAACAAATTCTTCTTGATTTCCAACAGAGGGGATTGTTCCTACGGAGAAACAGAAGCACAATCTATTATATTTCTTACAAACGTCAATGTTAGAAATAAAGTAAGTGCTTTCACTCAGCTTTTTTTTAAAAAAAAAAAATTAAAACTAAAACTACCAATAATAACACCAAAAAATAATCCAACAGATAATTAAATGACTCTGAACAATTAAATATACTCTCATATGTACTTAAATGTAACACAGAAAAACGTGGGCATGAAATTATTTATATTTACTATTTTTGTTTCGAATGAGCTCTACATTAATTTCCATTTGGATTATCTTTTTAAGTTAATTTAAAAATGTATTAGAAATGAAATATATTAAAATTAATTTACGTTAGCTTGCGCCTTTTATTTTGCCAGTTTATTCTGAAATGCATTTTTTTTTTAAAAAAAGAACATATTCTTATAATTTCCATTTATATTTGTATTTTCTCTTTGCGTTTATGTATTTTTCTTTAATTTTCTACAATCTTTTTTAAATACTTTTGTCCTTCTCCCTCTTTCCTCATAACTATTTCCTTCTAGCCTTTCTTCATAAAGCAAATAAGTAGCTGATCATTCAGACCGTTTTATGGGTGTCACCTCTTTCCGAAGACTGATCAGCATCAGAGAACAAACAGATGAAGCATAGATTAGCCCACTGACGCCCTGAAAGTTTGCTTGTGGTATTGTCTGTTGGTGTTATTCACTCATTTTAAGACTTTTTGAGGATCAGAAAAATAATAATTTGCCAACTAATAGAAGAATACATGATCACCTCACTGCATACTGTGTTTATGATGCCAACCTCTCAACTACTGGGTCCATGTGTACTGAAAAGAATAATTATATTTAAAAAATCTTTAAAATGTATAGACACAGACAAAAAGGGAATAAGAATGAATAGTTAATGCAGAATAATATGAAAATTGCAAGAAAATTCATATAAAAGATCAATACTGACACAAATAGTTACCCATATCTCACAAATGACCAGCTAATTTATTTTAGTAAGTATTTTAAGTACATTTAATGATATGATAATCAGTTATGTAGTCATTTAAGTACGCAATTTCTCTCTGGGATGACTTAAGTATTTATTTAATTCATCTCATCAATTTCAGTCCTTCATAAAGCATTTCCACTTATGATATACATCTGACCCTACAAAACATTTCACTTTAATGCACCTCTGGCTCAGTATGCCAGTAAGGTTAAAGGCTCCCATTATCAATAGGAAGGAAAAATAAAAAGGAACAAAATTGTCTAATAAAGTTTATATTGTCTCCAGCGCACAACACTGTAATAATGTTAGTTAAATGTCCTCAGTCTGTCCATTTAAAGTTAACTTCCTGCCATGTGAACATAAGGACATGTAGGCTATCTGGAAATACATTTTTTATCATTTACAAGAAAGCTGCTTATTTGGGAGTGGGCCAGTTTGCTAATCCACAGGAATAGCTGGAGTGATGTCAGTGGCAGTGACTGAGATGTGCAGCAGTCTGATAAACAGCTGTCTCCCCTCAGATAACCCTCATCAGACAGGAGGCACAAGCCTGCAACCCACTCATCACACTGACTGAAAAATAGTCTAAGATATTGGTATTATTAAGTAAATAATAGAAGCAATACTGGCAATAACTTAAAAATGTGTTTTAAAATATTAACCCAAGGGATATAAGTGGATTTCATTGTGGTCCCAAGTTAGTAGCAGTCCATTTTTGTCATACACAAGGTCTGTCTCTGCAACCCGCTGGTTAACCACATTACATCCCATCATGTGTAATCCTTTGTATTAAACACTGCTGTTTTTGAATAAGAGATTAAGCATGGGACATAATATGATGATAATTTAATTTAAGACAACCATCTGTGGAAAAGGGTTCTGTGTATCAAACAAAGGCTTCATAGTAATGTCTGGTCGCAGCCACAACCCTTTGATATGATGAGCCCTGAATTAAACGTCCTGTCAAACATGTTTTTATCTTCCTACAGGTCTCAGATCAGATGAGCAGTTATCCCAGTCAGATCAATAATAATGTCTCAACATGATACCTTCCTTGATGCCGTTATTCCAGGGGGGCACGAATGAGTCCCACACTTGACCTAGATAAACAAAGACGTCACCCCCCTCCGCAAACTACAGAGATAACAGCAAAACTTTAATCAGTTATTGTTTTCTTAATCTTTTAAGATCGTGTGTAAACACGGAGATTAAACCATTGATTTCTCCCCCCCCCCCCCCCCCACAGCTCGTCAGTTTTCAGGATAAACACACGTGGAAACAGAAAACTAACAATCAGCTTTCAGTAAAGAATGACAAACATTAAGTTAATAGAGATACTATATGATGGGGAAATTGTTTTAGCTAAAAATCTAAAGCTATTTGTCTTTGCAGAGGTTTTAGTGAAGCTAACCCCGCTGCAGACAGATGTTGGAGACCATTGTCTGGAGCACAATGTAATACCAGCGTACTGATACTGTACAACTGCGCGGAAGCAGCGTCTCGCTACGCTGCACAGAGTTAATACTTAAACTGTCAAATCCATCTTATCCTATCTATAATAAAGTAGTATAAACAAAGTAAGCAGTCTAGTTTCGTTATGTAGTAAATACGCGTTAAGTCATGGCAGTTATGCTGGGCTAGCCGTCAGGAGCTGCAGTAAACTGCTGCTAACAGCAAAAAGAAAAAAGAAAAAAAACAAACACGGAAAAACAAAAAAACAGAAAGCTAACAATAACTCACCCAGTGTAGTTTTCTCAGAGATGTCTCGGAGCAGCACGTGCTACCGCTTCAACCTTCTCCTTCCCAACTCTCTTCATTTCTCTGTGTATGAGCGAAGCATTCAACCGACGAAAAGTGCAGCAGCTCGGTCAGCTACACCTTTCCGCGCTAGCTAGCAGCTCGCAGTCAGCTGGCGACACAAGCAGGCCAGACTTCCGCTTTCCCAGGGCTTTAAATGCACCCTCGAGGCTCATCATCAGCTGGCTGCCTCTGCTGTGAGGACAGGGCGGCAGACTGCACGAGGCAATCCGGACGGGTTAAAGTGTGACAGTGAATGACAGCAGCTTGTCAAAGGGAGGGGCGTTCACAGGAAAAAAGGAGTCACGTGCTTCTCAAAGCCTCAGGAAATAAACAACAGACCGGAGATGATCTTTTCTAGGACAGATTCAAAAGTTTATACAACTAAATGTGTGTTTGGCTTTTATACTTTTTTTTTTTTCAATTTTACAAAACAGTGCTAATTTTACATCCGTGCTGACACTGATCTGCCTTAAATGCGCTATAATGCCATGATTCATCCGAGCAGCAGATACACGCAGATAAAAGTTGCCAGGTTTGAGTATATACCCCCCCCCCCCCCCCCCCCTCTTGTACAGCATCCAAAAATAACTGTTTACCATAGGGTGATGTGGAATACGTTTATTCTTCTTTATATTTTGAGAAATACAAAGAAACACAATGTGCATATTTGCACACTTTACATACACTTCAATGAAATGTGAATCATGACAAGTGAAAAATCATACGAAGCATTTCTAACCAGATGGATGGCAAACAAGGCATTTTATCTAGCATTTAATAAATTTGCATTTGTGTTTTTCAGTTCCTTTTTCTCAATTTGCAACTATATGCAAGTGAAAGTGTTAAAAGAAGTGTGCTCTTTGATGGTGTTCATTTTCAGAATCAAGTTTTTAACCACTCACCCCTCAACATATACATTCATCTGACAGCAAAGGCTGATTTAAATAAATCATCACTCACAGTGTGGTTTTATTTTTGTTGTCATCAACAGTTTCCACCTTTCAACCAACAAAAATCATTGTTTCTTTATGAGAATGTTGAGGTGTAAATATGAAAATTTGCTCCACTGAATTTTTTTGGACCTTAGTGCAGTAACTATTTTCATTCAGAGACAGATTGAGTTTGACCTGAGCTAAAACAACTGAAGGAACAAAAAGCTTGATAGTCTCACTTCAAAAATAATAAGTCATAGAGTGAAAATCAATAACAATACATCTCCTATGGAGCATTACACATTTTTTTGCAAACAGCCTGGACTCAGCAGCTTGAAAAACAATTCAATGAGAAACGCCAAAATTGATTACATCTGCATCCTTTCCTTTGGTATTTTTGTGCACTATGATTAACAAACACACACACACATACACACACACACACACAAAAAGTAGACATACCATTTGTTTCACACTTGCCCATATTAAGTCAGTCAGTCACAGCCAGTTTGGTCACTAGCTTGTGCTAATTTCATGCCAGAGTGGGCGAAGGGCTCAAAGTAGCAACTGGAAACTCCAAACTACACAACAGTACTCCAAATGTACCTTCCTCTCAGCTCCTCTTCACTTGCAGGAAAGACAGAATCAGGTCAGCCGCGCATGAAATGAAAAAGTTTCCACCATGGCAAACCATGACATTTGTCTATATGCAGGCTGAGAGCAGGAGGCAAGGAGAGACAGTTTGGAGCACTGAAGAGCAGGTCTGCTGATCCCTCACCAGCCCTCAACAGGAGTGGGTCAATAGGATCATCATCTAGTGAATTAAAAAGGGATTGTAGTTTACTACAGCTTCGACCTCCTTGTAGCTTTACACCCCTCCCCCGGCTACCCTGAGGCTGTGATATATTTTAGACAGATTCCTCTGGAATCAGAGAGAGACAAACAACAAGGAAAACAGAAAAAAAGGAATGTCAGATTTAAGTCTTGACGTTCGAAACTTCTGAAACAAAAGGACATTAGCAGCATGACAGCTAAAACAGATTGTAAAAGATTTAAAGAGAGAAATAAAGAGAAGTGTGAGGGTCACAGGCTTTGGCAGCAAGGAAGTTTGTTGCCCCTCTGCCCATCCATCGTTGGGGGGACACTTATGTCCACAACATTGTTGCCTGGAGAATCATCATGTCCAGATCTGTCAGATATTTGCCTCTGAGACACAATGCGGTAGATTTCTGTGAGGAAAAAAACAAAACGTTATGGGAAAGCTTTGATACCTCAGACATTAAGCGACACATTGTATGTGCCAGTTTTCTTACCTGTGAGAATATTCTTGAATGCTTCTTCTACATTGGTGGAATCCAAAGCTGAAGTTTCAATAAATGAAAGGGTGTTTTTCTCTGAGGATGACAAAAAAAAAAAAAAAAAAACAGCAACAGCAATAAGTTAATATTTGAAGTAAAAGAATTGAATAATTTTGATGTTTTGATTCTGTTAAAATGTCTGAAATGTGGATGGATGGATAAGAGTTCCCCTTGTCCGACGTTTTTTTCTAAAGTTACCCTTCTCTAAGCAACATTTATCCCTGTAATAAACTTAATTCTTCACCTGCGAAGGCCCGAGCCTCGTCAGTGGGCACGGCCCTGAGGTGACGGAGGTCACTCTTGTTTCCAACCAGCATGATGACTATGTTGTTATCAGCATGGTCCCTCAGCTCCTTCAGCCAACGTTCCACATTCTCATATGTAAGGTGCTTGGCTATGTCATAAACAAGGAGAGCCCCGACTGCACCTCGATAATACCTGATGGTAATAAAATGAGGACAAGGGAAGAATTATACACTTGTTATGTACTGTATAAACATATTCAGACTTTCTGTAAAAGAGTCTGGGAAATACTTTTGTGTAACAGATAAAAAGGAGCCCTAAAGGAGGAATCTGACTCAGTAAGAGCTTCTACATCCTGTGTCAAGCAAATGAATACAGCCAACCTTTATAAGTCAGAGGGCATACAATATATTAATAAATAACAATGTAGCCTCATAAGTAAGAAGTACTGAATACTAGACAAACTCACGCTGAGGTAATTGCTCTGTAGCGCTCTTGCCCAGCTGTGTCCCAAATTTGAGCTTTAATTGTTTTTCCATCCACCTGGATGCTGCGGGTGGCGAACTCCACTCCTATGGTGCTCTTGCTCTCTAGGTTGAACTCATTTCGTGTGAAACGGGACAGCAGATTACTCTTCCCAACACCCGAGTCTCCGATAAGTACAACTGGAACCAGAATAAAAACACACCTCACATATACATAAAAAAAGAGCAGTCATGCTGAGTGGTGATGCTGAGGCTGCAGGCCACCCATCCATCATACAAGGTACAGAGCAAATATCAAAATTCAGTCTGCACTGTTTAGAATTACAGTGAAGATTTCAAGTTATGAACATCAGAAGAACTCTTTTCCCTTTTCTCTGCCATATATGTCCTGACATTATCTCATATACTATTATGTCAAACTGTAAATAAAGCCATTTATTCAGCTCAAAGTCCACAAGTTACAACCCTAACATGATGGTTGCACAATTGTGCTTCAGCATTAACAATCTGATGTCATATATCATTTATAACCATAGTATGTTAATATTCCTTAACACTATAAAACTTTAACCAAAGTGGAGGAAAACAATGAGCATTTTACGTTTATATTCAGGTACTTTTGCTTAGGCCAATGGTCTGCAAACTTCTCAGAGTATTTTAGTGATTATGCCATCCTTTAGATGATTAACACCCCAGTCAGCATATTACTAATACAAAGCTGTGATCCGTGATTTTAAAAAAAGTACCATAGACTACAGACGATTAACAGTGTTGTTATGATCACAGAGGTGCACTTGACAGATGACCAAGTAACATTTAGCCCTAGATAACAAAGGCTAACCACTTTTCAGATTTTTTTTCTTTATTTTTTAGTTTAATCCATTACTTGACTTTGTTAAATCACAGGATGAAGCAGCTCACAAACTCAAGATAACGCTAAACTGTTGTTTGCAAAAGAGGCCAGTTAGCATGTTAGCAAGATAGCTTCTCACAGACCTTCTAACATCATCCAACATTAACCCTACAACACTGGACTCGCTGAAAGGTTCACAATAATAAAGACTTTACAATTGATGGCCATGCTCTGACATAAACACAGGCATTTGAAAACGCAAATGGAGCAACTTCGTAACTCAGCAGCTATCATCTTACTATCGGCCACTTTTTGCTGGATAGCTAACTTAGCTTCTCTGCTGTTGACTTCCTCAGCTCCGGCCGTTATAAAACGGGCCCTGGCGCTGTCAATTATCCACTTTTAGAAATTGAATTACCTTTAAACAAGTAGTCATATTCATCATCTCGAGTTCCCATCTTCGAAGACTATTTCTAAAATGCTGTTATTTTTATTCTTTACCTCAGATATCAACAATCTCCGTCTGCCGGCTAGCTAACTAGTTGACACCGCCCTCAAGGGAAGCAAAGAGCACGTGAGTTTAACCACCTCCGTTTAGACCAATAGGAAAGTTTATCAAACTGTCTGACAAATCTATCAGCCTACCATTGCACGCCTTTGAAAATACTGACCAATCAGCGTTCACAGCTGAGAAAACGACAAGGTATTACACCCTTTGTTCTCCTAATTTAGACGTATTGTGCCTTTTCAAGACTGGACATTACTGTGAAAACAGCTTATGTCACTGCGTGCTGTTTACTAGGAGGAAATAACACAAGTATAATCATTATGAATGAATTAGTGAAATGGTTAAGAAGAACTACATAGTATTGCATTTGAGGTGACATGATGTCCATTTGTACTCTAGTCTGATAAAATGTTGCCACAAATGGCTTCCAGTTGCTCCTTCAGGAATCCTCAACAAATTAACATAAGTAAAAATACTTAAAGAGAAGAAAAGGTAGCTCTCCAACTACTGGCTTAAGCAAGTAAAATTAGTCAGTCATTTTCTGTACTGCTTATCCAATTCAGGGTCGCGGGGTTGCTGGAGTCTATCCCAGCTATGATCAGGTGAGAGGCGGGGTACACCCTGGACAGGTCGCCAGTCTGTCACAGGGCCAACACAGAGAGATGGACAACCATTCACACTCACATTCATACCTAGGGACAATTTAGAGTGTCCAATTAATCTAACATGCATGTCTTTGGATGGTGGGAGGAAGCCGGAGTACCCGGAGAGAACCCACACATACACGGGTCCTCCAAATGATTTTACTTTACCTGTATGACACCCGCCCCCCCCAAAAAAAAAACAAAAAAAAAAAAACAATCCCAGATATTACAAGATTATTTTTCTGAATTTGCCAATATGACATATACAGTTGTTCTCAAAATTATTCATACCTTCTAATTAAATAAAAGGCTAAATTCATAATAGTGAATTTAGTGAATTTAAATAACAAGAAACTCAAGAAACTAATAATAAATAAAAATTTACAAAAGTATATTTTAGTAAAATAAAATATTGTTTTAGAATTGTGGTTGGAGATAGCAATTTAAGAAAAAAAACTGTCTGAGACACATCAGAGCACTTTTCCCATGCATAGTATAAACTTTGTATTTCTCAAAATATAAAGAAGAATAAATGTATTCCACATCACCCTTTTCCCAAACTACAATTATGAATCAATGTCATGATTTTCATACAATTTTATTATTTTTTTTGTCCATTTTGAACTTATTTCACTGACAGATGATTTTTTCCCCCCTTTTTTAATTGGAGGGTTTGAATAATTTTGAGGACGACTGTAGTTTTCACAGTTGCTGCAGATTTGTTGGCTGCACATCCATAATGACAATCATCTGTACCACCAAATCCCTAAGCTGCTGTACTGGATTGAGAACTGGTGACTGTGGGGATGCTATTGGAGTACAGTGAACTCATTGTCATGCTCAAGAAACTAGTTGGTGACGATTTGAGCTTTTTGGTCTGAACTCTTTTTTTCAGACCATTCTCTGTAAACCCTCAAGATGATTGTGTGAACTACCATGCCACGTTCAAATTGTCTGAAAATCCCTTTTCTTCTTCTATCTGATGCTCAGGTGAAGTGAGTGAACACATGCTCCTGTCTGAGAGTAGATCAGTTGAGTCTAAACACTTGATACATTTACCATGATCATGAGCAAATTATTTCAACAAGGATTTAATTAAAGACATTGTATTCATGGACAACAATTCATAGAACTGCTTTATTTTGTTTTCATTCTGATTGAGTCCAAACACACGCACACACAGCCATCTATTTATCCTCGTGTATAAATAGATGAATATACACAGATATACATAAATACACTTTTCTGATATGCATATTCATTTTGAAATCATGCTATGTCTCTGTAACGGACTCTTCCTATTGGATGAGGGCACACAGCAATTTGAAAACACAACACAGCTGAACATTTGGAAGAATCCCTACTGATCTGGATGTACAGTAAAATGCACAAATCTTTCAGTTCTTGGATGTCATACAAAGAAGCAGCTGGGGGAGTTTACAGACCATAAATATACAGCAGCTGCATCTCAACAGACACACTGAAGATTATGGTACAGTAAATTATGTAGATTGCAATAAATTCTTGCTCAGCAGCAAAAATAAAACCAAATAAAAATAATATTCTCCGATTCAAATGGAAAATATATTTGTATATCTTTATATATGTATTTATAGATTTATGTACACATTCTCAGGAGCACAACTATGAGGAAGGAAAATAAATGCAACAACACAAGTGAAAAAAAAGAAGATACAAACAGACCCACATGTAAAATTTTCAATAAGGCGATTAAAATGAAGTCGAATGATAAGACTGTACAAAATATTGCTGCTATGGTCTTCATCTGATGAACAACAGCAAACTGATTACAACTGGCCACTGCACATCATGAGAACAAACTGATTTCTATTTTACAATGTCTGACATTGATGCGTCCTCTCCGTACACACACAAACACACACAGAGATGCACCAAAGAAAACAGAAGAGAGTTGCTCTGAAAATGCCTGTTTTAAGTCCTAAGATGTGCACCACAGAGAGAGAGACCACAGTAAACACTAACCGTACGATGACTGTGATTGACTGCACTGACACACGCTCACGCACAGTCCTAAAAGAAATATCTAAATATCAGCAGGTGTGAGCAGAAACTCTTATCTAAAGACTTAAAAATAGGATTTCCTGGATGATGTGATTTATGTTTATTTGGCCTCTATCACTAGTTCATCTTCAGGTCCTCTTCAGAAGTGCAAACAACATTCAATCCATTCTCAAACTTCTGTGTTTGTCCATATATACAGATAACGAGTACGATATTGACTGCAAATACTACAACTGATGGTCTACAACTACAAACATTTGAGCCGTCAGCTCCATGGATTTTTTTTTTTTTCTGGGAGGAGGGCAACTGGATAGAAAATGTCACTGGTATCTTTAATGTATCTAAAAAAAAATCATTCCCCAGAAAGTTTGATTTTGTGTGCATCTGTCCGAAAAACGAGCAACACTGGAAGACATTGCAATGAATGGATTTACTGTAATGACAATGTCTGCGGCCTTAGTGTTGTAATCGATGCCTTTATGTTTTGAAGGAAAGAGTTGAATCCTCAGCAGTTTTCCACACGTAGTGATGCTGCATTCACATGACAAACTAGAAACTAGTTTGGACTAAATAAAAAAAGCTGTGAGGAAATCATCAAATCAAAAATGAAAAGTTCTTTGGATGCATATAAAAAAATGAAGCTTTTCAAAGTGAAAAAGTACAGATAACAGCAAATTCCTTTAAATTAAGTACAAACAAATACATTTTCAGTTGTAAAACAGCGGAAAAAAATGATCAAATAAAAATGTAGCAAAAACACTGAAGTTATAAATAACTATATCGTAAATTCAAGAACCTCAAAATATTTTCACTAAAGCTTAGTGTTTAATTTCTTTCCCTTATAAGCTAAACTGCATATTTTTAATTCTATAGATGTGTGGATGACCGATATGTCCATATGATCGGTTTTGACTGACTTGATGATGGTTTTCGATGAAAATGCTGTTCTGTGAGCACAGGCAGAGCCGTCCGGCTTTTCTCACCGAAAGCCTTGAAATCTGCAGGCGCTCCGCTGCAGCACGCAGAGGCAGCACCACCGAGTTAATGCAAATTTCCACTGAGCCGTGATGTGCGAGTAGTTGCTTTAAGGTTCAGGAAGTCCCGCTAATCCGATATCCTCAGGAAGTTGCAGTTGGGTGGATAGGAAACTAGCTGGTTCACTTGGAAACATCCAAACACAGTTAAATTTCTGTCATGTAACCAATCAATCTGTAGCTTAAAGGTATTCTCAGGCATTATTGATTGAAAATGTTCTGATTGAGTGTTTACAGGAGTATTGATAGTTATTATAGTCGCATATTTGACTATGTATGACCAGAAACCTTGTTAAAAAGGATTTGTTTGATGCTTTTACCTGGTTTTCTAGTAAATCTTTTAAACTGGGCGATGAAATTGACTAATACTCTACAGGCTGTGGAGGTTTGCTTGCGTTTGATCTGGAGCAGAAAGAAAATATTGTTGAACTGCTGGCTCAAAAAGAAATTGCCTTTCCATGACACAACTCTGGTCTTGGGCTGGCTGACAACAAACATAGGAGGCTTGTAAACCAGACAAATGCAGCATTTCTGAGAAGATGGTATGAAATCTTGAATCTGTATCTGAGCTGAAACCATGGCGACATGGGCATGTGCGCTACACCGGGAATACAAAAGATCTTCCTGATTTGGTTGTCAAACTGGACCTGTGGTTGAAATGCTTTCAATTTCTCCTTGTAAATTATTTCTGTGATGTAAATTCAAATGACAGGCGCTGCAATTTTTCACTTCGATGAGCAAACTGTAATCTGATTTGAATTTGATGTCACAAGTTAACCTTCAAACACCAGTAACCCAGCAGAAAAGGCGGGGAAGAAGGCAGCTAATCGATGTGAACAAAACAGATTCTATGAGTGAAGTTCTCCTGTGTTTCTATATGAAATAACATTGAGGATTATCACGACAACAAGCTGAAACCACCAGAGCCAGCAGCCTCTCGCTTCACCCTGCACATTCAGTGAGAAAGCCGGTCGGAGAGCTGCGCTCGTGTGCAACAGAACATACGGGAAGTTATCACGGTGTTCATGTATGTCAAACACATACGACTACAGCCTTATACAGACTATGTCACACATACACATACATATTTAGTAAATTGATATAATAAATTTCATCTGTCAGGGGTGAAAGGCAGGGATGGTTGGAAATCAGTGATGTCATCACTGTCAGGATTTCTCCCCACTTTAGTGCTCAAGTCACTGTTTCCTCTCAGAATATTTCCATATGCATGTTTAAAATCCTGGTTCAGACATGGCTCCCACCGAGGTCTGGACGTCAGACTGATGAGTCCTCTCCGCTGAGGCGTTCACTCGTCTCTGCCAGAGAACCGGCTTTACTGCGGAAGACAGACGCAACAAATTAGTGTGCACACACGAGTGTGAACAGATCTATCTCTGGATGTAAAAATCTGATCTGAGACAGCAAATCAAAATGAATTTATAAAAGAGAAAGGAGACAGGAGGATAGGACAGTCAGCGCAGGCAGAACATTTTATAAACAAAGCAACCACCCAAAAAGGTCCTTAACATTGAGCTGTGTCCTGCAGGTTGAAAGGATGGCAGTTTTTTTTTTTTTTTTACATGGCATGCAGTTAGTGCTCTTTATAGGCTGCATAAATCTGACTGAAGCAAATTTCAGGTCTGCTTTTATCAAATCCTGATATAATAAACATTTTTTTGCAATATCAAAGATCAGGTAATGTTCTGGCTGCAGAGCTTTAATCAAAATCAGTGTATTTTTTGTAGCTCATTGTTGTCTTATATTGTAACCCAGGTGTTCAACATCACCCCAAACTCTTGTTTCTCTTGTATGTCCACAGTCTGGAATACTTTCTAATGGATAAAAACGGAGGCACTCAACGGCAACCGCAGATGTGATTTTGCTTGTTTCATATAAACTTCTTAACAAAAAAATGTTGGGAAATGTTTTGGTTGATTATATTTCCCTTCACACTCAAACATAGAGGTACCAATTTGTACTTAAAAGGGAATAAAGCTTGTTGCTGGGGGTGTTCCTTTTTGAAAGACATTTCTGTACCCTTCAGTCCCAGTCCATTTTTGTACCTTATCAAGCTGTATGAGTTAATAAAGTACAATTAAAGCAATTAAAAATGATTAATAAAAGTCAATAAAATAGAGATTATGACAACAATCAAAGATGCTAATAATAAATGAATAATATTTATATAAATATTAGGCCAAACACATATATAATTATGCATATAATTATTACTATGATTTAATGAAAGTCATAATATAATAACTATAATTATACTACTGTTTAGAAGGACTGCTATTTATAGATATTGTACAAGCTGTAGTGACTAAGTCACTCAGCTGGGTGAGGGGAGAGATTGTTTGTAACGTGCTTCCCACAAAAGTCCTAGAGATTTACTTTCCTTTGGGTGATGTTCCCATTTATTTTCCTTTGCTGATTATTTAGCTGGCAGGTTACGTTGTAACAAAATAAAAAAGAGTGCAAAAAACAAAGGAGTGAAAGCGGTAAAAAACTGTGCGCCCTCCCGCACCCAAGCCAATTAAAAGGACCCCGCATCACCTGTGACTGCCATTTAGTGAACCTGGTGCCCCCCCCTTACTGCCACCTACTGTGATAAAACAAAACAAAAAATACAAGTGAAGAAAGAAACAAATGGCTCCAACACAAGCTACGCACATTTTTCAATGCTGCAGGTACCCTTAGGGTTGAAATGGTACAAATGTGTACTTTATATTACTTTGGACCCTTTTTCATGGTATATAGGTACACTTCTGGCCTCATAAAGATCAATATTGTATATTTGTATAAAATGTACCTCCAGGTACAGAAATGTTCCTGTCTTGTACCTCTATTTTTGAGTGTGTTTAGTAACACCAGCTGGTGTATTACAGACAGTTGGAAAGCCTGGTTAGTCACCTTTCCAATAAAGTTAAACTTTTAAGGATCATGCATTTGTGAGCTGAGCAACACAATCAGAGGTGGACAACTCAGGTACCATAAAGTTCAAATCCTGCCATGTTTTTGGATCTGCGTGGACATTCAGATCAGCTGTTTTCATTAACAGGCTCATCTACTTGGCAGATGAGTGTGCTAATTAAGTCCAACTGGTTTAGTGATTGTATTCCCTCCACTGTGTTAAAGTGGCCAACTTATGTAGTTTTTCTTCCCCTTATTACTGTGGGAAAGAGCAACCATCTCATCCACCGAGCAACTCAGAACAAGGAGAATAATGCAGGGGATTACCTACATGTTTAGCTGTGTTACTCATTCCACAGAACCACAATCTTTACAAGTTATCCCTCATTGTAAAGGTGACTAATCAGGCTTTCCAATAATGTGTAATACAGCACCAACTGGTATTAATAGAAAATAAAAATAAAAAATCTACCAAAAT
The DNA here is from genome assembly GCA_023101725.1 of Atherinomorus stipes. Classification (NCBI taxonomy): domain Eukaryota; kingdom Metazoa; phylum Chordata; class Actinopteri; order Atheriniformes; family Atherinidae; genus Atherinomorus; species Atherinomorus stipes. The sequence goes on from JALJCO010008701.1 coordinate 74,930, forward strand.
AATGTTTCCAAGCTTCTTTTAAGGAGTTAATTTAAGACTATCACATATTGTGTTTTTTTTAGCCTACAGAAGTACACAAAACAAAGTTTGGCCATCCATGAGTGTTTAGATAAAAAGATATTGATGGCACCCTATTAGAGCACGGCATACAGCGCAGTTTGGGGGAAAAGCTGCTACAGAGCTCAGAAAACAAGCAACCCTTTATGCATGACCTGATTAAAAACCTCAAAGAGAAAACAGTCACAGCCAAGAAGACATCATTTCCATCCCAACTCTGCATGATTAAACGTCTAATTATCTAATCGGACAGATTTGTCAAACGGGCAGAAAATGTTACTTTAAAACTCAGCTTTTCATGTCCGTGTTCTGTAAAATCTTGTGAGGTTTGTTCTATGATCTCCAGCAGAGTGACATGCTGTATGGGCGGCTTCACTCAGCCAGTGGATGCATGTTTAACAGCTTCAACAGCTTGTTGTTGGACGCAGACATGGATGGTTTGTCATGACCCAAATGATCGTGCATGGAGTTGATGACCATTTTCACAAATTTATCAATGAAGAATGAGAGCTGTAATGTGGGGGCGGATTTCTTGAAAGAATAAAAAGGACCTGAGAAGCTTCATTGCAGAAGCTTCTCCCATGATGCAAGGTCACAACTCGTCCTCTCCATCCTCGTTTTGCCAGATGAGTGATCACCTCAGCTGATCTGATTCCTCATCTGAGGGAATTTTCTGTGCTTTATATTTTAGTCTGATGCTTCTCACTTACTGTCTCTCTTTCCCAATCCCCATCTGGCAGGGCCTTAGACTCTGAGCCATAGTGTAGCGGAGAGTACACCCAGGTCCTGTCCTCTGGAGGCTGTTTTTACACACCCACCACAGCAGAGGGGGCCAGAGGGACAGAGGAAAGGCCAAAGGCACAGACACAAGCAGCAGGGGCAGGCAGGAGAGAAAGACACAAGAGATCACAGGAGAAAAGACAAGACAGGAAATGAAAATTAGGGATGCATAAAGGAGAAAATGTTTTTGAGACAAATCAGAAAGTGTGAACTTGACATGTTGAAAGTGCTCTGGAGGAATGCGTCAATCCTGGCTGTTAATGTTGGCAAATAACACGTAGACGTGTGAATGTGTAATTATCAACATAAGTCTTCTTCATGTCTGTTTTATCACATGTCTTTGTGGACTAGCTTTAAGAGCAAGTACACAGAGCAAGGGATGAGATGCTGCATCAGCCAAGCAGGGGAGCATGAGGAGTGAGAAGGAGATGGGAAAGCCAGGATGCCGAGAGAGTCAGACATAGAAAGCATCCTCGAGAGCAAAGCAAGGGAACAGGATGTTTGTTTTTTTTCCCCAACAAGCAAAGTGCTGTTTGCAGTACGAGAAGTCGCACCCAGTGTTGTCCAGGGTCTCTGAAAAGCCAGAGATAGCAGCTCTTTAAGCTAGAAAAGCAGCTGGCATGTTTGTGATGTTGAGTTCATGACACTCACACTTCAATAAATAAACGTGCAACTCTGCAGTGAACATGCTGGTGCAGAGTGTGAGTGTGGAAACACTTAAACCAGCGATTAAACATTGTAGAGTCTTTACTATCACAAAAACATCAGCAGCGGGAAAAAAAAAACAAAAAACCACACAAATCAACAAGACAAGTCTAGTTCTTTTTCACCACTGTGGATCACAATAAAATAAGCAGGGTCAACCTAGCCTAACACCAGGACAGCCACACTGATGACTACTGGGGTCTAAGTCACCTCTCACTTACTGGCCCACAGGATTTCCTCCTCTCTCGGAAGGGAGAGACCACCCAGGTCCTCCCATCAGGAAACTGACCGCAACACAAGTAGATGGCACATGGACAAACAAACAGAGAGGATGAGGGGAGGTAGAAAAGGACAGTGGAGCAAAAAGTAAAACAACACAATGAAAAAAAAAAAGGGTGCATGCTGAGGTGAAAATGGAAGATGGCTCTGAACCCCTGCAGCTGAGTCAGTGGTGACGGATAGATTCACAAGTTTGGCAGCCAATTTCTTTTTAGATGCTGCTTCCACTCACGCCACCACCATCTCACCACTTTTATTATGACTCAGGAGGACATTCGCATGGATGAGACAATGCGGAGAAGATGAAGGGCATGATGGGAGTAAAGAAAGGGGGAAGGTGAAAATGACTTGAGAGCTGGAGTTAAACGGATAAAGATAAAAAAAAAGAAAGATAATGGCAAAAAGAAGTGAGGAGTAAGATGGTTAGTGCTCAGACACCTGTGACGTGGTCAGACCTGGTCTATAAGTCTCTTAAACTGCCAGTCCTAACAATGTAGGCTGCCCCTGACTGTCCTTGGACTGTCCAGCCCATTTGTGTTGGTCAGTTGCAATTAAAATATAAAGCACTTTAAAATGAGCGACTTCTTAGCTCATGTTTATTAACGGATCAAAATGAGGAATTTTTGGGTGCAGGTCCAGATAAAAACTACAATAAACGATGGTTTCAGATCTACATTTGCAGGACTCTTGTATTTGTCTCTGCAAACAGAACTGATGCAGACTATGTGTTTATTTGATGAGATGACAAGTGGTCACTTGAGATGCACATGAAGCACTGGTGTGAAGTGATGTTCCTAAAGTGTCCACTTGAGATTGGATCACTCAAGAGGCGAATGCACATCACGTACAAGCAGGGCCAGAGATCCTTTGATACCAACTGGATGCGCCTGCGGTTTGACTTTCAATTGATTGACACTGCAACCTTGTAAAAAGCAGTAACGGTGACGCACGGAGAAAAATGACTGACTTGAGCTTTTAAGCTCTGTCTGATAAAACATTGCCACTGCTCTGTTATAGGATTTTATGTAGTTGAAAGGAGGCTGAGCGATATAGCAGAAACTTGATTTAAGTGGAAAATCAGAGGGAAGAAGTGGTGATAATGAGGGTGCTAACAGAAAAAGTTATTAGCTAAAAGTTATTAGCTGGGTTTCCATTGCTGGTTCTGATTCATATTTAGATGATATGAATGAAACTGTGAAAATCATAAACCAGAGTTGCTTGAGGTTTTTCTTGTCCGTTCCAAAATAGACTTAAAGATCATTTGGGAGAGAATAAAAGCGCATCACGAGCACCAACCTTGCAGTTTAATTTAAATTAATCAATGGAAAAGTGTTTGATTCACATTGTTTCAGATTTTCTTCATCTGACTGCTGAGCTCAAAGGATGAGAAGATCAGCTACCAAACTTTATAATATGTTGAAAATCCAGTTTAAATATCCCTCTCCATCCATGTAAGACAGGGGTGTCCAGCTCCGGTCCTCGAGGGCCACAATCCTGCAGGTTTTCCATGTCTCCCTTCTCCAACTGACTCAAATTCATAGGCTTTTAGATTCTTTTAATTTGAGTCAGCTGTGCTGGTGCAAGCAAGCATGGAAAACCATCAGGACAGCGGCCCTTGAGGACCGACTTTGGACACCACTGATGTAAGAGGTGTGGCTGTTGCAGCTCACTTTGGATTTTCAGCAGTGCATGAAAAGTCACTAAACGCCATCTTTCCCCTTGGCCAGTCCCCAGAAGCCACTTGCGGCCTCATTGCCTCCAGCATGTTTTCTGTGTAGTTACACTTCAGTGTCAGTGTCACTCTGCCTCACACAGCGCTACAAACCCCCCCACTGCTGCACACAATGGGAGTATCTCCTGCGTTTGAAGGATAAGCTGAAAGTCGGCCAGAATGAGGGAGTTGGATGAGGGGAGCTGTTAAATAACCGAGGACCTCAATGACTAACCTGCTGGTCATTCGGCTTTCTCATGACAGGGTGTTTTATTCCAGACAGAAGACACCCAGCTGGAGTACAGCCACGCGGGCACGTTCTTATCTAAAACCGGGACTGTTGGCTATACTCTTCGTCCTCCACCTGAAACTCATACATTCATTTATTGCGGAGCTTAGATCTGCCAACACAAACAGGGCCAGAGGTAGCACCTTGCTTTTAGTGGGGCAATCCAGGAGGCTGAACACATGCAAACTGCAAAAAAGCTCCAACTCTTCTTCAGACAGAATCCATCATGTGTGCCTTCTTCAGGACCCCATCAGGACTGAACAGAAAATCAAGGTGCACATGCTTTTATCACAACCTAACAAAGAGTGAAAAAGCTGATTTTGGGAGCTATCCAGCATATGATGACTGACCTGACCCTCACCTGCCTTCTGAAAATATGAAGCTGTTGCCACCAGTCTTAGCAAGGCAGTAAGACTGGATCACAGGTGTCAACTTATCTCTCAGCAAGAGTAGTTAATAGTTTTATTTCAAAACCATTTCCTTTAGTGAAATGCACCACACACTGCAAACAAGAACTGCACACACTTGTTCCCATACCAGCCTGGGCTTCCTCTCCTCGTCTCAGCGCCTCTGTTGGACGGCATCGCACAGCTCAGTCAATAATACACATATTGAACCAGAGAGTAAAGGTGTGATAATGTGGTGGATAATAAAAATATTGAAAAACAAAAGGCAGTTAAGATGATTAAAGCTGCTGCTTTTGTGTGAACAGTCATGCATCTGGATGTGTGCTTCTGTTTCTTTTCTGCTCAGGGTTTTACTTACAAAGTAGATATCTGTGATTGGCACATCGTCTTCATCGTCTACTGAAGCCTGGCTGGTGCACCCTGACCCGGACACCTGGCTGGCCCTGTCTGCCTCCACCACCACCACTTTGGGACTGGAGGGGGCTTCTTCAGCCGGTCCTGGAGACGGGGGAGCGGCTGGGGCAGACGGGGAGGATGAGGCTGCTTCGGGTGGAGACAGGGAGACGGAGGACGCCCCCTCCTCTGAGCCTGCTGCTTCCTGAAGCCCACTGTGGGGAAAAAAAGAACGGGGGTTCAGAAAATGAATTTGAAAACTTGTTTTCAACAAAGTGTTTGCAAATAGGAACCATTAAATCATGCTGAATCATATAAGCTGAATTTATAAGCTAAATCAACACTAAGATAACCAGATTCCTGTTGTCCATCCAGACCTTTCCCTTCCCTGTTATCTCACCTTACCTGATGTCTCTGCTGGTGTGTCCTTGTAGATTAAAGGAAAAAAGGAACAACCACACACTTGCAGACAGTTACTGACACTAAAAACACTCTTCTTTCGCAAGACAAAGGACAAAACCATCCCAGACTAAAATTTAACAATCATGACAAAGTGTAAGTTTCTTTGCTTTAACGTGCTTGAGGCCCTATTTCAAAGATGTGCCAGCTGGACGAACACGGCCACAATCCTTTATTGTTCCTGGCCAGATCATCAACTATTAGGGAGGATTTAAGTGCTTGTGCGTTGCTTTCTCAGCTCCTGTGTTTAAGCTGAGCTCCATAAGCGGACGAGTCTGGCAGCTGGCCAGTGAAGCAAAAAAGCGGACTTGGCATCTCAATGAGAAAAAAACGATTGGCTGAATAAATGAGAAGGACAGGATGGTGGTTGCCATGCAGAGAGATTGGCTTTCATATCACTCCAGTACACCCCTCCTTTGTTTTTCAATTTCATAAACACTTTTACTCTCATTTTCCCCAAGTCTGATTGTTTTTCTCTTTGTCTGCCTCCCACTTTTACTCTTCATCTTCTCTTTTTATCTCTTCCCCTCCAATCGATCACCCCATTTCCCTTTTTTCCCCAGCTCATCTCTGTCTCCACACATTCATCCAGCCAGTTAGTCCATGCCTTCCTCCCCGCCAGCCTCTTGCACACCCTCAGGCCATATGTCTAGCCACTGCCCTCTCAGCATCAAACCAGATTATTCAGTTGGTTTCCCTCGACAATCACACCAAAATCCTCTCTGATGTAACCCATGAGCAAACGGGAACTTTGCCCTCATGTCTGGTATCGTTTGGAGTCTTGCTCTCTGTGTGATTTAGCTGTTAGAGACAACAAAATGCCCAAACCAGTGCATGTGTAATTAAAAACCAGGTTAAAATTGTGTAAAGTTTTATGGGAGCAGCCTCAGGTCTGCAGGCTTCCTGGCCTACTGCCCTATTTCTGCAGGCTTGCCCCCCCCCAATCAAATTTGTTGGCCCACTGTCTGCTTCACATGCAACAAATGCACCCACGACACAAATTTACATGCATGTGTGCACCTCTCCCATAACCCAATTACTGCAGCACCTGCAGCTTTTTTTGTCCATAACAATGGACTCTTGAGAACAATAAACAAATGGGTTAAGCTGCTTTCAACTCTGTGTGTGTGTGTGTGTGAGTATATGAGTGCGAGAAAAGTGTACTAATCCAACAGCTGTCTGAAACCAGGTGAGACACTGGCAGCAGATTATTTATAGTGCCAGTCAATCGGAGTCACAAACTGGAGATGATTGGGGTCATGGAGGCTCTGCAACTTTTCCATCCTGTATCAGGGTCAGACATTATAATGTTGCTTCTTTTAGATTTTATAGCAAGGGCAGAGAGTGTGTATGTGTAGTGCAGACAAAGTGCATTTATCATCCACACCACCCATCCAGAAAAGGTCATTACCTGGATTCAAATAGGCAAAAGGGTAAAATACTCTCATTGGATAATTATAGCATTGATTATGTTTCAGCAGGCAAAAAGTTATTTAACCCAGACTTATTAGGTGGGTAGCTTCTAATTTCTTAATTTCTGGAGCAAAAAAAACATATCTAAAGAGATGCTGAAACTGTTACAGCTGGGTTAAGAACTGTCCAATGCATCATTACAAACTGGAAGGCTAGTGGGGAATCATCTTCCAGTAAGAAATGTGGCTGGAAAAAAATCCTGAATTATTATGATTGGTGTTCACTTAACATTTGGTGAAATCAAATTGAAGGAAAACAACAGTAGAACTCCGGAATATGTTTAATAGTGAAAGTAAGCACATTTGCACACACACAATGTGAAGAGAACTCAAGGGATTGGGACTAAACAGCTGTGTAGCCATAAGAAAACCACTCATCAGTGAGGCTAATTGGAAAAAAGGCTTCAATTTGCAAGGAGCATAAAGACTGGACTCTAGAGGAACGGAAGGTTATGTGGTCTGATGAGTCCAGATTTATCCTGCTCCAGAGTGACGGGAGCATCAGGGTAAGACGAGAGGCGGAAGAATCCATCACATTCTATTCCCTACTGTACAAGTCTATGGGGGAAGTCTATGATCTGAGTTCAGGAACATTTTGGGCCCATACACTAAAAACACCTGGGTCAAACTGGTGGGTTAAAATAGGACCAACTAATTCCTGGGTTATTTCAACCCAAACATTTGGATTCTTGTTTTTTGACCCAACTTTTGGCTTAATAACCCAACATTGTAGTCAACATAACCAAACTTCTGGGTCAAATACTGAACCCGAAAGTTGGGTAAAAAAAAAAAAAAAAACCAATTTTCTGGGTCAAAGTAACCCAGAAATTAGTTGGTCCCTTTTAACACACTATGGGTTATTTTTGACCCAGGGGTTTTTAGTGTGCAAAGAAGAGGTCAGCTGATACCTGAATACTCAGTGACCAGGTTATTCCATCAATGGATATTTTCCTCCCTGATGGCACAGACTTATTCCAAGATGACAATGCCAGGATTCATGGGGCTCAGACTTATAAAGAGTCATTCAGGAAGCATGAGACATCATTTACATCGATTGGCCACCAGAGTCCAGATCTGAATGATGTGCTGGAGAAGGCTTTGTGTAGTGGTCGGACTCTCCCAACATCAATACATAATCTGGGTGAGAAATTTACTGTATGTAACACTGGATGGAAATAAATCTTGTGACACTGCAGAAGCTTATAGAAACAATGCCACAGCGAATGCTGCCTTTATCAAAGCTAAAGGCATTCCAACCAAATATCATGTTGCGGATTATTAGTGTAGTTTCCCATATTTTCTCACTATGAAAACTGAAAGTAATATTGGTTATATTCTTGTTTTTCTCCATCTGTGATTCTCAGGCTACGTTCACATGGCGACGATCAGAAGAGAAGACGCAAAAGTGGCGTCTCATCTTCATCTTTATATCCGCGTTCACACGAGCATCGTCATAAAGAAATCCGCATGCATATAAGGACGCAAGTGTGTATGGAATTTGATTGGGTATGCACGCCAGGCCTTTAGGTGGTGCTGTGACAGAACTCCACAGTGTCCGCACGCATGCGTGCAATCGTTTGTCTCCGTTCGCTTCAAAATCAAAACAACTATGGCAGCGGTGTGGAGGAACTTTGTGTGGACAGATGAGGAGGTAGAATGACTTCTCCAAACGACACTCGATTACAAGCTCGCAACGTGGAGATCCGCTGGGCCTCCGTAGTCCGACATTGTTGTTTTTCCTGTGTTGTGTGACGTCACGCGCATGCGACATGAGCACGGGGTCAGCAGGTCTGTGGGTGGGTCCACCATCATTTCTGCGTTTTGGACCATGCAGACGAGGGCGCAACAGCATTGCGTCCTCAGGAATTCCACTTAGGAATGAGTCTTCAGATTTTTGCGTCTTCAACCCAGAATAACGCCGTTGCCATGTGAACGAAAGGCACTTCTGATGAAATATTTTGCCGTTTTTACCTGCAATTGTCCTCGTGTGAACGACCCCTCAGTCTGGTTTGGGTTTTCTTTACTGTATCTCAACTTTTGACGTGATAAAAAAAAAAAAAAAAACTGAAGAAGATATAATCACACTTGGAGTACCTGGTTTCAGTTGATGGCTGCGGACCAGAGATGGTGGGTTCACTGTCATGTCTCTTCAGCTCCACCTCCACTGTGATGGTCTGCTGATCCTCCTCGCGCACACGCATCTCGTCCTGGGTCCTAAATGCAACCACATATGAAAAAACTCATGAAGACAAAATAAAACATCCAAAAACACACACATAGCAACAGGGCAAAAAAAAAAAAAAAAAGGGCTCACTCACAAACACACTGACTTCATATTTTTCTTAGCTCTCCACCCACCACACCCACAGACATAATGCTGAGAAAACATGGAGGCCTCAGAAGTCTGTAAAACCATCTGAGCATATGCTGCTTAAACTGGGTTTATTATTCAGCTCACCTTCCGTCATGGCTGAGAGACTGGGTGTGTCTCCTGTAGACAGAGAAAACACTGAGTACAAGCTGTGAATGAAAACTACAGTAGCTGCTAACATAACACCGCTGACACCACAAGGTCGATGATAAAATGTGACAGGAAAGAACTTGAAATAATAATAAATCTAAATCCAGAACCCAGCTGAACGTCAGAATAAAGAGGAAAATAAAAATATAAACAATTGATTTCCTGGGATAATCTAACATAAATGCTATGCTGTTGGGTGTGTTGCAGATTTTTTAAACCAGCTGAAAGAAGTTGATGAACTCCTTCATTATTAACCGTAGATGAATCTGCCAGCGTGTTCGGGGTTATGATAGTTGCCTTTTTTAGTATCTTTTCAAATCTTCAATCTTCAACACGGAGTTAAGAATGTTAGGATATTCTTTTGATGGGACGGGATTGGCTAAAGATGTGGTGATGTCGGTGATGAGTCTGTGTTGCCCATAGCGACTGTAAGGTCATTCAACCTGGGAATAATATGACAAGTGTACGTTTCCTAATTGAAGACAAAATCCAGATGTTGGTGTGCTTTAGTATTTTGTCTTTTTTTTTTTCAGTGCTTACTGTAAGTGTGTGAGTCAGTACCTGTAGCGGGGATGCTCGGCTGTGTCTGAGGGAGATCGCTCTGGGATCGACAAGGAGGTGGTGGAGGAGAGGGTGGTGGCAATTGATGCTGTGGTAGCCTCCTCAAACGACGGAGGAGTACATGGAAGGAGATCCGGTCGTCCTGATAGGAGGAGACAGAAGTTATTGCTTCTTTTTGGGGGGGGAGCTTGTGTCTGTCAGCTTACTCTCGTTTTTATTTTTGTTGGCATTTCATTCGTTTCTTCTCACAGACTGTTCTGCTTGTGTCGCCTCTACTTTCCCACAACTACAAATTAGTGGTTTGACAGTGACTGCTTGCAGCGACTTTATTTGTTTATAAATGTCTGCAATTTTCTCTCTCTCTTCCTTTTAAATCTGATCTGAGCTGCGTGAGCTGCAATGCAACAGCTCACTAAATGATGATTTCTGGTTCTGTCTGATCTGCCTACGCTGTGTATTTACCCTCATCTTCCAGTGTTGGGAAGCTGCGAGCTCCTCTCAGGTCATAGATGTTCTCGTCTCTCTCAGAGGCTAGCTGGCTGGCTGACCAGGCTGCACCAGGTCCAGCACACTTAGGCACCGTCAATGACACACGACCCTTCTTGGATGGAGAGGATTTCAACGCTAAAGGAGAATGAATAGAGACATAATGAATGTAAGATATCTGGAAGTTACAACACTAATGCTATATTTCATAGTAACAAGTAGGGATGTATGATATTATCTGCCTACCGATGTTATTGGCTGATATCAGCATTAAAATGAGATATCAGAAAATATCGGTATCAGATTTATCGGACCGATATTTTTACTAACTAAATCTCACAAGATCTCGCTGTTCCATTCTGAAATCTGGCGAGATCTTGTTCTATTAGCACTGGTCCAGCATGTAGAAAAGTCGTTATTGTGGAAGAACTTCATATCCCAGCATTCCTTTTAAGAGTCATGTGACTACGGTGCAGCTGCTGCTGTGACAGACTGACTTGCTTTGAAGCTGCTTATGTCTGGTTTTAAGTTGTTGATTAATTTACAAAGTTGTCAGAAACATTAGAATTAGCCCCATGTTGGCTAATACCTGCTAGTATCTGATATCTGGCAGCCAGATGTCCAAAATTAACTCCTCTGGGTGAGTTAACGGTATTTTGGGATCTTTGCTCTTGGAGCAGAGTATAGTTGTATTTCTCTAAATATGAGAGATAAAACCTCACATTGTCTGCATATATCGGTAGATATCGGATATCAGAAATTTAGAGTTGAACAATATTGAATATCGGTAAAGAAGACAATATTGAACATCCATAGTAACAAGTCATGAAAAAAATGGATCAAATCATAATTTTAAAGGGTCATTTTGCTGAAATCTAAACAACATATTAACTCTCCTTCATCACTGTGTGAGAAAAACTACAAAAAAAAAAAAAAAAAAAGTCAAGCAGATCAAAGAGAGATTTTTTTCTTCCTCTCACATGGCATTAAGCAGCACCAAATAAGGCTTTTAGCTTCAGTATCTGATTTTCCGATCAAGGCTTGGGAGTAAATGAGACAGAAGCCTGGCATCTGCCATTTGTGGCTCTGCCTGGTTCATCCCACACAGCCCTGTCAGACTATGTAAGGCAGTGTCTGGATGGAAAGTGAACTCACAGGAGCTCTTCTTAAAAACCGTGCTGCTCATGAACTTGAAGAATCTATCGGCATAGAAACCTGGCCGGTGGACTGACACAGTGTCCTGAGGGAGAGACAGAGAGATTAATGAGACAAATGGTGCATGAATGAAATGATCAAACTGGTGCTTACGATAGATTAAACTCTCTATTTGTCCCTTTAGCGTCCCATTTCTGTAATTCTTTTCTCTGGGTCAAACAGCACTGCTGAGCATCGCATACACATGCTGCAGCAGACACACAGAAACACCATCACACGAGGCCACAGACACTTCGCTTCATTATTTATGTATCAGCAGACTTAGATAACGGTGCCAGCAGACTGACAGATGACACTTGGTGTTTGGTTTAAAGGGACAGAGGACATGAGGAGGACCTGGGAAATAAAGAGACAGCATCCCAATTTCTAGCTTTTGCCGAGGCGTCACATTACTCAATATGAGCAACATTTTTTTATACATTCATAAACTGTGAGTAATCTACAAAGGGTGTTCACTACAGTCAGCAACACTGATGCACAAGAGTGTTTGCTGTCCTACACATTTCTCACGAATGAGAGCATTTCAGAGTGGGGAGAAAGCAGTGAGTAAGAAAAGAACTGATGCTGCCAATTCTATCTTGAGAGCAGACTTGTGATGATGTGCAGCTTCAACTCCTCAGGGGATAAAAAGACAGGAGCGGCTTCAGAAGTGAGGAATCAGGCAGAGTATAGAGAATAAAGGGGAAAAAAACATGATTACAAAACTCCCATTGGTGCTCAATTCAATCTATTCTCTGGTTAAATTAGATTGTAGCATCAATTATGATGGTACCACAGAAAATATGTACAAATAAAGTCATAAAAGAGCCTTTTTGTTACTGTTTTTCTGACATCTCAAAATAGTCTTAGATACTTTTACTAAATGTGGAGGAAAGTTGTGTTTGGTTGATCATTTTTCCTTTTTGATGAAACCAATTATGGTGCTGTATTATACATTGTTGGAAAGCCTGACCAGTTACCTTTACAATGTGGTTTAACTTATAAGGATTGTGTTTCTGTGAAATGAGCAACACCGCTAAACATGCGAGTATTGCCCCCAAAACTGGTCAAAATCCCTTGCAATACTCTCCTGTTGGTATTTACTGCCAGGTGTGTGTCAATTACAGATGTATGACTGGCACATGATTGACAGGCAGACATATTGGAATGAGATTCAGGAGCCAGCAGCCATCCCATTACTCCAGATTCTGGGTTTCAACTCCATCCTGATGACAAAAATCTCCACCACAAAGTCAAGATCATCACGGACTCCAGAAATTGGGAGTGGAGGAGATGGACTGACCTGCTGTGAGTAGCTATGCTTCAACCCAACTGTACTCTTGTGGGACCAGCTTGGACATGCTGTGTATGCCAGAGTGATCAACACAACCCTTCCACAACTTCTGGTTGAGGAATGGGATGCCATCCCACAGCGAAATGTCACCAATCTGGTGACTAGCGCGAGGCTAAATGAATAAAGTGAAAAATGGCTAATATGTGTTAGGGCTGGCCGATATGGACCAAACATCATATCGCAATGTATTCGTTTTAAATGGGGATATACAATATATACCGGTATTTTTACCCTAATTTGTCTGAATGTTTCATTTCATATTAAGCACCTGTTTTTTTTACATGTTTAGCTTAAAGGTATAGCTTCACTTCAATGATGGAATTGACAAAACACTGGTTAGAAAGTTTAAAAAAAAAGAAAAGGGGGAGGGAAGGGACGGGGAAAAAGGGGGGGAAGAAGAGAAAACGAGGAAAACCAAAGGCAGGCCGTTAAATCGAAATAATTCAAAATAGTTGGCTGGTCAATTATGATTTCTTTGTAGAGGGCTTTGGGAGGATTGTCTTCCAGAAGAGATAGTTTAAGTGATCTGGTGACACCTTTGTTGTCAGTCGAGGAGAAGCCGGGTTATTACTAAAAAATAAAACAAAAACATATGCACAACTAATATCGCGATATAATGGTATATTAGGGGTACGCAAAGCAACCTGTATTTGTATCTGTGTTTGTATTTGTCGAGGGGGGATAAGTATTTGTATTTGAGTGATTTTTTTTTTTTTTTTTTTTGCATTACACTTCTAATTTACGTCAAGCTTTGCTTTAAATGAAGCTAATAGGTGGTTGAAACAGACTTGCAGAGGCAGAACATGTCTGTGATGATGAATTGGTGCTGGTGTGAATTCAAAATAATAAAAGAAATTATGAAAATAACACTTTGAATTGCCCTGTAAATGGTGGGATCTCAAAGTGCTAAACTTTCAAGGGCCAACTTGTCATTTGGGGGTGCTAGAATGAAGACCAGGGATACCCCCCCCCCCCCCCCCCCCCCCCCCCCCCCCCCACCACCACCACCACACCCTGTGCTGAAACAGAAACATGGTAACATGGCATCTTATGTAGCGACCAGTAGCCAATAATATTCTCATATTAATTCATACATTTAATTTCAAACTAGGCTGAGACTGCATGAACAAGGTTAAAGAGCATGTGTTCATGCATCTGTAACAGTTAACCTCCCTATTACTGAACGAGCTATAACTCAATCATTTCATCATCATGTGACAGCTGAACGCTGTGAAGTCACGTCACATTTCCAAACTTCATCATGGAATAATTTCACATAAATGACTGAAATGAGTTGATTAAAAAATCCACTGATGACAGAAAAAATTCCTGATGAAACCGTTTCATTAGGTGGAGTTGTGCTGAAGTTCAGATTTGAGGGAACTGGTGACATTATTAAAACCTACACGTTTTCCGACATGCGCTCTGTGCGGCGCTGCTGGAGCGCACAGCTGAGGATGCACGTGTGCGCGTTTAAAGAACCACACACTTTATTTAATTTTATGGCAATTTTTTTTTTTACATAGTGTAACGGGGTCCACTCAGGCTGGACTTTGCTCTCGTGGCCAGCAGACAGAGGTCAGTCTGATGGTTTGGGGGGGTCCCTCTTGGCTCTTGGTGCCTTAGGTCTACGAGCAGTGCGTAATGCGCGTGGTGAGAGCGACAGCACTGTACGCAAGCTTTGTTTTAATCTCTTTAACCAAACGTTAACGTTACTCTGTTAACAGCCTGTTGTCTAAATGACAAACTGACAGAGCTACGTAAACGGAGTGAACATGAGAGACCCGACTGTAGACGTCAATAATCTCCCGATCAAACTCCCAAACAGACAACAGGTTCAGTCTTTCGCTTAGCCAGCTTTCTCTGGAGCAGCCTGTCACACTCCTCCTGAACGTCACTCACTCATCCGGGCGCACTGCAGTCTCATGAGAAGATCCAGCTTTTTGATGTTATGTTTTTCTTCTTCTATTTTTAAAAATATTTGTTTGAAATAAGTATTCGTAAAAATCACATTATTTGTGCCATTCTGAATACCATATTCGGATTCGGCTCCCCCCTATGGTATATGTAAATATGATATCTCCTTCATGTAAATATCATACCGGTATATCGTCCAGCCGTAATATCTGTTGCTTTTTCCTTGTTACTGTGGGAGACTTATTGGACTTAAATTATCTATCTGCTAGGCAACTAATAAAATGAGTCTTTACTGCCAGAAGAATATTTCTGGAGATTTTGGCACATTTTTCTTTTTTTTTCTTTTTTTAGCTGTGTTGCTCATGCTTCAAAAGCATGATGTATACAAATTATACCTTGTTGTAAAAGGACTAATCAGGCTGTCCAAAGATGCATAAAACAACATTAGCTGGTATTATTGAAGAAGAGAACTACTGCACCAAGTTCTTCAAGCACTGTGGTAAAGGTATGTTTTATTTCAATTTATTGCTTTTACAATAATTGTATTGATACTGTTAGTTAATTTCTTTCCTATTGTTAATATTAGGCATCTCTGTGGTGACATGTGTCTGACATAGGCGGTTTTAATTGGAAACAAACTGAAAAAAAAAAAAAGGTCTGTGCCTCTGCCAGCCTTGTGTTGGGAATCGGTATCTCTCCAAGCCAGTAAATATTGACTGAACCAGGTTTCCAAGAGAACCGGACCTGCCAGCACACAATGTAAAAACACTGTAGGCTGGTGGCAGCTGTCAGTCTTCATGGCTCTAATATCTTTTTACAGACCCACACTTAAATGAAAACAACCATGGCCTCTTTATAATTAAATGTTTGCAAGGCATTAATTATTTAAGGCCCACATGCAGCATGTTTCAAATAAGCAACAGGGTTTCTTGGAAACCACTTCAATTTTCTCATTCAAAGGGAAATTTTTTCATTAAAATAGGTAAACGTTAACAAGACAAAACAGCCTGAGGTAAAAACTCCCTTTCAAAAAGCAACGTATGACTCATTACGTTTATTTATTTCAGTAAAGCTCAGACATTCATGACAATAACAGAAAAATGAGAGGATTAACTATTATGAAGTATGCAACAATACTTAAATATTACCACTATGAATACATTGTGGCTGTCAATCTGAATAGAATTTACACTGACTTTAGTAATCCACAGCTCTTCCCTAAAGCTGCTTTCTAATAAGCTTAAATCAACACACATAGATACAAATGCATCTCAATACATGACTATATGTCTGACAGGTTGGGAGAAAAGGAAATTGGCAGCTTTGTGTTGTATATATATGATTTACTGAAGCAAGAAAAAGAGCAAGAGTCACAGGTGAGATTTCACAGGTAACTCTTTTCCAAACCATCAACATTTGCTGGGCTTAAAGTTGGTCAAATTTCCACCACCTGAAGAGCTGTGTGTTGTTTAAAGAGCTACAAAACTCACCCCGTCATGAACCAAAGCCTTCCACGTGTGCTCCAGTTTCTTGATTAGCCTGCAGAAACAAAAAGTTTACATGATGCTGAGCAGGTCTCATACACTGAAAACACATCATGTTTTCAGTGTAAGCTGAGGGCTGCAAATGTGCTGCCTAGGGATGAAGTCCAAGAACAAAAGCACACGGAGCTGCAGGAGGATGCTACATGATGTACTCATTGTTTTAACTTCCAAATCAAGGCTGTTTCACACCGTCTGATGATGACTTGTGTGATTATCACCTGTAGGACTGCAAGATGTCGATGATTCCGATGTAGAGCAGGAGTCTTTCCCCTTTGCCATTAACAGCTGGAATCCCGCCCATCCTGGAAGAAGGAAAGTAAGACTTAAAGTAAGAATATTACCATGTTTGCACATGCAGACTCTGTATTATTAACTAAATTATTTTGTTCTTTCTTACATCAAGTGTAGTCCAACTTCTTGTTAGAAATCTAAAGTTAAGAATATTTTATCATCTGATCATACTGACTGTTTACAGTCTGAGCCCTGACAATAAACTACTGTCTGCTTTACACACAAGTTTGACCTGAAAGTTATTTGAAAGTGAAGAAGCGTGCCTCAAAAGAATCTTTTAAAAAAAATAGTTCATATGTCTTCTTAAATTTTCTTACACAAGTTTGTGCCTTTTTTGGTATTGTTTATGTATATGGCTAACTCCACCACTTGAACGCCACTACCCTGCAGGTTTTAGATGTTTTTCTGTTTTATTTTTTTGTTTGTTTGTTTTTTTGGTGCAGAGCTTGGATCCATTCCCTACTCTAAGAGGAAAATACAAGCTGAAATCTGTGTAGTTGTTACCAGTAAAAGTTTTTTTTTAAAAAAAGAAGAAGTTACGATTCAGAGTAGTTTAAAACATTTATTTTGGGGGGGGAGTAGGGGTTGGGAGTCATCATCAATATGTGTGTATGTGTGTCTTTGTGCTATATACTTGGATGTGTGAAGGCTTGTTTTTATTTTAATGTGCATTTGTTTTTATTATGTCAGGCACTTTGTGATGCTTTTTAATGGCATGAAAAGTGCTTTATAAATAGTTTGATTTGATTTGAATTGATTTATTTACTGGGAAAAATCAATAGAATTTGTTCAAAAAGCAGATGAAGTTAAAGTTTTGAATGCCAATTGGATTTAAAAATGGCATGTTAAGTTTACATGGCTCCATCATGTACGCTAAAATCTGCTCAAACATTCAGCTGAGAAGAACATACATACAGAGGAACTGAAAAAGTGAAGGAAAAAAAGAGGCATCCTAAACTATATACTTTTCATATATCGATGTAACAGGTGCAGAGAAAACAAAGGGACTTTATTTCTTAGTAGAAGATTTAATTAAGGAACTTTGTGGGGAAGTTGTGGCAGTAATACAAAAGGCTCTACTCATTCTTAGTGGTTTTGTGTTTGAGTATTGGATAAAAAACGGAAAACGGATTTATTTTAAGGTGCCGATATGAAAAAGCATCAAATATAATGTGTTTTATTTGTGCTCATTTATTTCAAATGATTGAACAAGTTCAATCCTGTACCTCCTCTTTTACTGTATTATGGTAAATCTGATACGCGGGCTCTCTATTCTTTACGCGTCACATTTATCACAGTGCTCCTCACGTGTCGTCAGTGTCGATGGACCCTCCGCAGGCGGCTCCCCCCTGGATGGACTCCATGGCAGTGGAGTACAAGGCCTTCTGCTGGGCCACAGGCCTCTTCTCGTCGCTGTCGCCCTGGGAGCCTTCCATCTGCCTCTCCCTCTCTGCCTGGTCCATGTTGTGGACCCCGAGCAGCAAGCTGTAGTCCATGATCTTGAAGCTTTCCAGCACCTGAGCACAGACCACATGCGGACAAAGAGAAATGTGAACTTGTTGATTGACATGCGATCTTTAAACCTTGCTGAAAGTTTCATTTCTTTAATCACTAAGAAAGAGAAAAGCTGAAGCTTTTACACCAAAATTGTGCTCAAGATGCACAATGAATACGAAATGCATCTGAAAACCAGAGTGTGCACACTTTCCTCCAAAGACAGGGCCAATAAATATAAACATGAGGCCGTGATTTACAGACCAGACACTCTGTTAAAAGTCTGGCTCGTAAAAAAAGTTCTAATTTATAGTGAGGAATCGGGGGGGATGCCAAACACTCTCTCAAACAGATTCTGCCTTCCCTTCCATTCCTGTCATCAATGAATCTTTGACCCCCACCCCATGTGTCCTCCTTCACAACTAGTAAACAACCCCAACCTCTCCTATGTCCCTAACAAACTAGGCAGAGTCTTTGCAGCCATTTTTTTCTCACCAGGCAGTCTCTCTGTAGAGTCTTCACCAGTGCGTTGTAGGTGTCCTGGTCCAGCATCAGTCCATCCTGAATGTCTTGCATGAAGTCCAAATCTTTGAAGGTGGGCCTAGCCTTCTCCCTTTCCTTCTTGGATGCCCGCCTCTTGTAAGTGGAGCCTTTTAGGTCATATTTGAGGTGCATGCGAACCACGCGGGGCAGGACGTTGTTCATCACCACCACACGGATGTTCTTCCCGCCTGACTGGACGCAGTACAGACCGAAGAACTTGGGCAGCAAAGTGCGAGGGTTCTGATTCAAGTTCTGAAGAAGAAAAAGATGGAGGAAACCAAAAGGTCACAATTGGGTTTAGAGAAGTAAAGTTAAAGATAGACTTCATTTTACAAGGTAATGATTAAAATCTATAGTGTGGAAATGTGCCTTTTACAAGACAGTCAAAACAGCATAACCTGGAACGTCAGGGAGCGTCAGCTTACTGTATAGTGATCAAACATTTATGAGCTATAGGATCAGTGGTGCTTGTTACGCAAACGGTTGCGTGACAAACAAGATGCAACTGTGAGTGAAAACACTTGGTCTACAGTTAAACTTCTACCACCTGATCACATTGGGAAGCCTTATGTAACAGAGGGAACTCAAGTCAACATTTACCCCACAGCGATACAGTATATGTGATACATGGAAACAGCAGAGCTCAGTCTGAGGTCATACTGCTGTATAGTCAGAGCACAGGGAAGCCCAAGTACATACAGACCAAAATGAAAAAGGAATGCAATCAAAAGTATATAAGCCAAGTTTTAACTATTCAATTTGAAATATGAGGCTAAAATTAAACCTAAAACCTTCTCCTTGCATCATAGTCTCTTCGTTCAGGGATGTGAGGAGAGGGAACAAAGACAGTTGTAAAGAAAGAGGAGAATATAAAGATATTTTACTAAAAATGGACATTTTTCACTTCATAACCAGTATTTTATCCAAAATCAATTTTATGTGATGAGTGATATGGCTCTTTCTACCCTTCTGCAGAACGTTATTATTTCTGTCAGATGAGCACTTAAGAGATTATACTTACATTTACTTCAATTTACAAAGTGGGATTAACATGTCACATCCCCTCGAGATGTTACAGAAACCTAAAAGACTTCTGCAGAGGATGCAGCCATGTGTCTTGCTACATGAGGAGTTAATCAGATTTAATCTACGTTTTATAAACTGTGCAACATCCAGATTTAGTGAGATTATAGCAAACCAGATCTTTCATTCCCAGAATAGAGGATGCCACACAATTACACAGTTCTATAGGCTGTTATTAGTGAATCTGTCACTGTATTATTATGACAAAGACACTAAAATAAAGACAAATATGAATAATTCCTTTACCTTATTAATCCCAAATGGCACTCTGGTGGACTGAACTCAAATTACTCCAGACCCAAGTCCACCTCTGTAACAAGTGGGCAACCACTACCCCTTTGGTGTGAAATCATTGTGATTGCATAATAATAAGCCAATAAATAAAATAATTGATAATGTGAATGTTATGTGTAGTGTATGCTAATTAGGGATGTTCGATATTGGCTTTTTTACCGATATCCGATATTGTCCAACTCTTAATTTCCAATATCCAATATCAGCTGATACCAATCTGCCCAGAGAACTGTGAGGTTGTATCTATCATATTTTGAGAAATACAACTATATTCTGCTACGAGAGCAAAGATCCCAAAATAGCCTTAACTCAGCCAGAGGAGTTCATTCTGGACATCTGGCTGCCAGATATCAGATACTAGCAGGTATTAGCCAACATGTGGCCAATTGTAATGTTTCTGACAACTTTGTAACTTAACCAACAACTTAAAACCAGACATATAAGCAAGTCAGTCTGTAGCAGCAGCAGCAGCACCGTAGTCACATGACTCTAAAAGGAATGCTGGGATATGAAGTTCTTCCAGAATATCGGGGACTTTTCTACATGTTGGACTGGTGCTAATGGAGCAAGATGACGAGTGACGAAATCTTGTGAGATCTTGTTGCTCCGTTATGATATCTCACGAGATTTCATCAGAAAAATATATCGGTCCGAAAAAAAAGTTTATATCTCACATTTTAATGCAGATATAAGCCAATAATATGAGACATCTATAACGTAAATGTACTGTATATCCTATTCGGGAACAAATCCTAATAAATCCTAATAAAATATAGCAAGAGGTTCATTTTTCCTTTTATCTGTTTAGTAACCACAATAGAACCATAGGCTCCAGCAACCCTGAAATGGACTACGTGATACAGAAAATGAATGAATGAATGAATGAGTGAGTGAATGAATGTTGGCTTTGCCATGGCTGCCAGGATTGTTTTGGCTAAACTAGATGCAATAGTGGCATCTGTCGATTAGCTGGTTAATTAAAAGAAAAAAGAAGAGGGGATAGGAGAGGATTAACATTAAGACAAACTTTGTCTGGATTTTGGAAGAACAAGGAGGCCTAGTTGAGACTGAATGGCATCAATATGTGTAGCTTGATTTTATTTGTTCATTTCATCTTATTCTGTTTTGGGTTTTTAAATTGCAATTTGTAATGCCCTGAAATTAAATGGGAAAATAATATCAGAGCAGGGTGCAACAGTGATGCTTTATAGAAAAGGAAAATTTAAAATACCTCCAAATTACCACTGATGAACAACTTAGAAACCAGCTGTCTTCCATACAAGGTTCTCTTCTCCTGCCTCCAATCTGCTCTGAATATTTCAGTAGTCAATCCAAATAAATGAGGTTAGTCGGGCTGGGTGCTCAGAGAAAACCTGCTTTGACCTTGGGAACCGGGCCAACCGAGTCCCATTAGAGAAATGAGGCCAGCGAGAGAAAGCGATAGTGCAAGCCCTCAAAGTGGAAACGCACAGAATTCAGAAGTGGAAATGGCAAAGAGGAGAAAAAAAGATATGCAGACAGAGGGGTGATAAAGGATGAATGTGGAAGTGTGGCCAAGAGGGCTCAGCATTCAATGAATGACCTTTGCTGCATGGGAGAAACCGGTAGAGGAAGTGGCATGAAAGAGGGAGACCGAACACACACAGAGAAAGAGCGTCCTCCGCCCTCAACCACACACGACCCTTCTGTTGATGCTAAGAGGGCAGAGCAGTGACGAGCCAACAACACTGACACGTGAGGAGGAGGAGAGGTAGCAGAGGGATGAACAAAATGTGAGCAAGGGAGAAAAGCAGTAGAGAGGATGGATTAAGCATGAGGATGGAATTAGAGATAAAGGAAAAAATAATTAGTTATAGCAAAGAGACTGAGAGGCTTTATACGAAGGGGGATAGAAGAAAGAAGCGTGTAATATGAGGGCAAATACAAAGGGAGAGAAGTGGAAGCAGGGAGTCAGTTACATCACTGCGATCAGCATGCTGCCCAGAGCCAGACGCCTCAGCCAGTCAGCTGTGGAAGACATGTGGAGCTCCAACGGCAGCCTACATTATGTGTTTGCTGCAAATACAAATGAGTTTGGAGCATTAAAACAACAGTTTGCAGTTTTTATGGTTTTCTGAGTCGCTATGAACGTGAGTATGTAAAGCAGTTTTCCTCAGTCCGGCTGCTGTCGCCACGGGCAACAGCTTCTCTATGTGAGCCTGAATGTCTGCACTTTCATTACACCACTTCTTTAACACCAATTATACCTGCAAAAGTGCTGCAGAGCACAACCAAGAGTATGGAAAGGTCACAGTAAATGTGCTGAGTCTTTAACATCCCTCAATGATTAACCCCTTGTGAGGTGTTCAGGTCTATTGGATCCATTATTAACATTTACTGAGAGAGAGAGAGAGAGAGAGAGAGAGGGAAGGGGGGGGGGACTAATTTGCCCTCCTTCACATTTTGAATCTACCATATACCTGAGCCTGTGAGTGTGTGTTTGCAGCACCTTCCTCAGGCTGAACCCTAAGCTTATTCCCATCGCCTGCAACCCCATCCAATCATGTTGCTCCTCCAGACCCCAAACAGAGAGTAGCAAAACAATCACATACAGTAAGGGCTAGATGAGTTCCTGCAGGGGTCTTTGCCCGCGGCTGTCGGCATATAAATAAACACAAGGCCGAGGGGCCGTGAACCTGAGAGGCTGGAGGAGCAGCATGGACATACATGGAGCTGTTGCTGGCTGATTTCAGTCAGAATGAACCAGCAGATTGCAGACTGGATGGGCTGGTGTTGGTGCAAGTCATGCTCTGTTCAGCTTCAGGACAGTACATCCAGCTACTTAAAAACACCAGCCAGTCTCTTATGAAGCCGCGTGGCCTGAGGTTTCAAAGGAGATGATCAGAACTATCATTTCTGCTGTGCATGAAAAGGATGTCACGCTTGGAGGGGAAATTTCCAAGGTCTTACATAAATCTAAACCAAAGCATCAGGAGAAGTCATGAATCACGTGTGCAGTGGCCCTTTTACACTGCCAGGCTTCTCCGTCTTTTCTGCAGTACTTATAAATATGTGGCTCAGTAAAAGACAACCCTGCTGTTATATTTGCACAGATCAGCATGTTTTATTCTCTATGTGATACCCTGCAAGTGTGATGCCTACCATAAAAAGTATCAGCCGGAGTAGGAAGAGCCCAGCAGCTGAGATGTGCTGGCAGGTTATTTCAATTACAACATAATTCTCTGACAGTTTTACCATCCGTGACACACTCTGTTAAGAACAACCTCTTTAAATCATTCAGACTTTGCACCAGAAGCCAAAAAGCATCTCTCCTTTATGCATTTGGACTTTTGCTTACCATGTAGTATCCAGGCAGCAGTTTCTGTAAGAATTCAGCCTCCTTGTGCATCACAGTTTTGATGATGAACTCATCGTCCTTCGTAAGATAAAAGACCGAACCACTGGCTCCAGGGTTGGACAGCTCGATCAGGGGCTCATTGCACAGGGAGTACTGCAGGTTCACACAGAAACAGAAACATAACAGACCAAAACATTACATTAGCTTTTGCTTTTTAACCCTACAAATACCAGGCAATCTAGTTTAGAGGATGCTCATTTGATCACAGAAGAAGATGATTTTCTTGGCTGGTTATAACTATTATCATGTAAGTTTAAAGGCTGCAGAAGAAGCAGCTAAAGTGCTTTAATTGCTTTGGTAAGCTGTGTGTCACAGCTTCTGCAGCCACAACTGTGATGTGTTGGGTTGAATCAGCGGGTTTTCAGGACATGAGTATTTATCAGTAAGCACCTCCTTGTTTCACCTCCCCCACATCTCCCTGTGTGCCTCCTCTTCAACTTTCCCCTGTGCCTAGCAGTCTGAAAACCCTTTTTTTATACCATTACAGTACATATTACTAAAACTAGTGGAAGAAACAGCTAAAAGATGTGACTCTGCTTTTAGAAACTCCTCCAATGTCCTATCTGTAAAGCAGACATTATGTATACACTTGTATGTATGCACAAAAATTCATATTATGAGCAAATAGTATATGAGAGAGATGCACTGTGAAGAGTTCAGTGAGTAGAACAGAGGCAGTATCAGATCCACTTTCCTATTAGACTTGATGGGAAAGTGTGTACAACCTTTTGGCAGGTACTGCATCCAGTAACACAGTTAGATTGAGTTAGATGTCAAATAATGACAAAGATGTTAATTCTCCACTTGTTCCCACACATCAGTCTCCTGCTGATGTGATGATTAGCTCAACTAATGAGCCTTTTCTACCCCTGTCTGCTCGACTAATGGCTCACTTTTCAAATAGACTTCATTTCAAATAGACAGTCTGGCATTTAATTTCACACCTTTATTTTTTCTATAAAGACGAAGCTGAAAGGGTTGTAGGGAAAATGTTAAGGTGCCTTAATAATCTGAGCAATACCAGCCAAGTCAGTCTAACCAGCCTTAATGAAGAGACTAAAACAAGTCGTGCTGCCTTGTCCTCAGTTGACTTGTGTGCACATATGCAGATAAGAATGAAGGGAAAAAGCAGGCAAGATGGGGTATTTCCACATGGTTGGAGTACCAACACGTTAAAGATAACAGCATAAGCAGTGACTAAGCAGTTAATGTATATATGCAGCTCGACTGCTCCGGGCAGGCGGTGAATCATGCAGACTTCAGGGTCTCGACTTTAATGGAGGAAGACGAGCTGCAGACTTTCCCTCTCCTCTCTTTGATGTTGAGGGTTTCTCGTCCTGATTGCTCCTCAATTTGGTTCGACTATTACCCAATGTCTCATCTATTTTCACATTAAATGTAGCCATGAAGTGTTTCAATGTCTTTCTTCGCTTCAATCTCATATCTGTCCCTGTTGCTATGTGGTGCCGACTCCTGCTCCCCGTTTCCTCATCCTACGGCCGTTCAGTTTCCACCATAGTCAGCCACCTAAATGCAGACTTTTCCATCTCTAAATAATGCTGAGGTCTAATCTGTCATAGCAAGTGAGAAAGAAAAGAAAAGAAAAGAAAAGAAAAGAAAAGAAAAGAAAAGAAAAGAAAAGAAAAGAAAAGAAAAGAAAAGAAAAGAAAAGAAAAGAAAAGAAAAGAAAAGAAAAGAAAATCACAGAGGAGTAAGTCTTACCAGGTAGTCATCTGGCCTGATGCCGAACAGTTCTCTGAAATAACGGAAGGCCACTGGAGCATATGTTTTAAAGCGGAAGTCTGGGAAATGATGCGCTGGAGTGAGGTTGCTTCCTTCACTAGAGTGTAGAACAAAATCAGAGCAAAAACAATCAAAATAGATAAGCATTTCAAGGAACTTTTAAAAATACAAGTAACTCTTAAAGAGTTCATGGAATGGCTTGGTGGGTGTAGCAACCTGGGGAAAAAGATGCTCTCCACCACGTAGAAATCCTGCATCAACACATCCCTCTCTGGCTTGGAGCTTAAGTTGCCCACTGTGTAACCGATTCCCAGCTGGATGGCACCTTTCAAGGCTGATGATGTGGTCTGCAGGGTGAGTAAGGGAGGAAGAGGGCCATATAGTAAACAAAAAGCTCCAAAAGCAACTCAAAATACTTAAAAAAAAACTAATACAGCACTTTTTTATATGTAGTTTCTCCTGATGCATCCACTCCTCTATGGCCAATCTTCTTCCCCTGACCAGGCTGGCCTGAGGATGAGGGCATCTGATGAGAGGTAGAGAGACAGATTCGTATCATAGAGGGTTATGCATCTGCTCATTATCATTAATAAATGTATATATTGAACATTGAGGATTGACAATGGAGAGCAATTTCAAGCTTTGTTGTTTTTCACAGCACAGACCAGGTGTTAGTTTACCTCAGCCAAGCGGACCCGGTTCACGGCACGAGATCTGAATGCTTGGCTTGGAACTTAATCAGATTTAACAGCAGAAGCTGAATTGGATGGATTAGATCCAATCCAGCGATAATACGTCTGGTACTGTTGTAAGAAATATCAGTGGAGCTTTGGGTCTGAACTGGCATTAAAGTGGAATTAAATTCTCAGCAGACTCTAATTAAACAAATTGTGCAGCAAGGTTTGCTTTAATGTACTGAACGAAATCTGAAGTGCCAGATGAAAGGGATTTATCAAATTAGAAGGATTAAGATCAAGTGAGCTCTGTTGTCCAGCGAAGGAATACAGCATTTACTGCTGGGGATCCCAATATAAAGTCTAAACTGACATCTGTGGTAGCCTTTACACTCCAAATGAGGAAAATGCTAGAGTGAATTAACTAATCAAAATATCATTAGACCAATATAATGAGACATTTATGTTGTTTTCATTTATCTTAGAGCACTGAGGAAGCAGATCTTATTTGGAAGATCAAAAAGAAGCTAAAAGAGCAGCTCACCTCTGTGATGAAGGCTTTCTTAGCAGCTGCATCTGAAAGACAGAAAAAGGACAGAGAGATGGCTCTGTTAGTCGATTTGTGAGAAGATGTTCCATCACTCAGCCTCATCAGAGCACCGTGACAACGATGAATCCCGAGGGGAAGATGAATCAGTCTAACATTATGTAATAACACTGTCAAACACAAGCAGCTAACAGAGTAACTGCAGCTTGAAGGGCACCTAGTCCTTCTATAAGCCACATGTGCAGAGTGTGTGACTTCAGGCATTTTGTTTTTGCCATGCTGGCAGCAAAGCATAAATCACACTGATGTAAGTCTGTCTGACAGCTGGATGGTCCACTGTTTTGGTCCAGAGTAAATATCTCTAATTCATTTGATGTATTGCTGTGAAGCCTAATGGGACACTACGGTCCCCGCAGAGTGAATGCTAATGATTTCAGTGACCGGTCATTGTTGTGGCCACATCAGCTTCTTGGAGCTCTCATGTAAGACCAGCGCAAGCACTGGAGATAAATCGTTTCCATTAACGGTAAACTGCAAATCTAATTAGTCTCACATTAGATTCAGCAAGTGCACACTGAAAAAAACATGCGTTCATCTTGACTGAGAAAAAGTGGTGACACCTTTGTACTCAGGTAAATAACCAAACACCTCATCTACCAAAACTAAAATAGCAAAATGCATGTTCAGTCATGCTGTCTTACATCTGCTATATTATGATAATTTCAAGTTTAATAACAGGATGTAGGCGGGAAAGGCAATCAGAGGTCTGTTTTCACCAGAAGGGCCTGAAATAGATGCATAATTACAGACTCATAACACTCAGCATAATAATCTAGAGGAGGGTGAGAAAAGCAGGAAAGAGAGATCACAAAATGAGCAAAAGAAAGAGTGGAAAGAAACTGGAGGATGGGATGAGAGAGGGCTTCAGACAGGGACAGATTTAATCAGCCTGCATTGTTTTCTTCGTAACCACTATCACACTCAGCTGCCCACATGGTGGTATTTATAAAAGAAGCGCAGCAACACAGTCTGACTGCTGGAAATAACAAATAAAGATGCACTGATGTGTTCAGCTTTACACACGGCCGGGGACCAGATGAGAGTCTGAATATCAAAAAAGACATTGTGTCTGATACAGTTACAAGAGGAAGTTAAAATAGCCTCTAAGCTGAGATTGTTTTTCCTCCAACGGGGTGCATATTGCAAAGCTGGAACAACTGGTGGTGAGAGTGGTAATAACAAAGGTTTGTGGCCTCTTTTTACTTACAGATCAGTGAAATTTATCGATTGAGAAATGAAGTCAAAATATTCATTGTTGACCTAAACACTTAAATGTTATGTGTCTTAGTTGAAAATTTGTTTCAACTATAAGTAAAGTTGCAATTATAATCAATACAAGAAAGTTTAAGGGGGCACTTAATGTGTTTGAGTATCTGGAGTTAAAATGAAAAATTAATATGATGACTAGTAAATATAAAGTTTAGTCTAGTTTAGTTTAGTTTATTTGCACCATGATACATGAAAAGGAAATGGAAATAGTAAAAAACAACAACAAAATATAAAGAAAGTGCAGGAGAGACAATGAAGCCCAAAATAGGCTTTTTCAAAGTACCTCCCTGAACTAATTAAAAAAGAAAGTAGACAGAAAGATACAAAAGCCAACAACAATTAACAACAACAGCAAAAGCAGCAAAGAAAACTAATTAATCAATACACAAATGACAAAATGACAATTAAGGGTAAAAGGAAAAATTAAATGTGATAAGTAAAAAGAAGCTATTGTGAGTCTTGATGTAAAAGATGGGACTTCAGTACAGACTAGGGATGTAACCATTACCGGTAAAATGGTTAATCATGATAAAATTACCAACCATTAGTAATACCGTTCCAAATTTTAATTATCGTTAGAACCGTGACTGATTAAACTCCCAGTGATGCTGCTCATTGGCTGGAAAAGCAGCAGCAGTCGGAGTTTCTAATGTTTCATTTATGAAAACATGGCAGAAGGCAACAAGGATGACATATCTCTTGAGATTTTTCCCCCTTTAAAAAGGACAAAGTAGAAATTTAGACACATTTTGGATATTTTTAAAGATGCTGGTGGGTATTACTATAATACCACAAAAAATGATAACCATGATCATGTTGGTCACAATAACCGTGATATAGAATTTTCACATTGTTGCATCCCTAGTGCAGACTTAAAATGAATCAAAGATGTAGTTGTTTTAGCCAAATGAAAATATGAATTCCAAAGTAATGAACCTCTGTAACTAAAACAATATTGACTTTGTGTGGTACGACAAAGAGGAAGATGAAGTTTAACGGGGCATCTAGTATTGTAGGAGTGAATCTGAGAGTTCATTGAAAGATTTAGCAAGAAGATGTGGAGAATGAATATATTAATAGATAAATATGCAGGCTTGAAGCATATTAATGTCAAAGATTGACAATATGTTAAAGTTTTTTTTAAATAAATCCAAAATCCATCTGCACTGCAGGAGACTAAACATGTCTTTTAGTCTGACCTCCTTTGAGACATCCTCCTCAAACTAGCTCATTAGGATGATGCCACCAGCTAACCATAACGTTTCTCAGGACCGAGTTACCAACCTCTGCACACTGACTGAGTTTTGCAGCTGAACTGCTACCCAGCCTCTCCAGTCTCTGTGCGCCTGTCTGCCAGCCTCTCGTGGATGCCCATGTGACTGAGCTGCAGCACTGTCTGTTTGCCACCCCTCCTCCAGCGCTCCCCATCTCTCCCTCCCTCTGTTGTGCACATATTCGCACTGGGATAAGCAAACCAAAGCATGCCAATAGAGCTCCCTGCAAGCTGGAACATCAGGGGAATAAAATTTTAAGAGAGAAGAAAAAACAGAAACATTCTGATGAAAGAATGTTTGCAATGCAGATAATTAAAGGCATGCCTGCTTTCTACAGTGCTTACTGTTCATTCCTGCATGTGTATACATGCATGTAATTGTCTGTTTTAGTGCAGTCCTTCCATTTCTTTCCTGCAATTTTCAAGTGCTTATTTCACAAATGTCCTGCATGTCTGCGCCTGTTTAAAGCCCAAAAACATGTCTCCATGTCTGCAGGTGTATATGGCTCTCCATGCATGTGCTCTCTTTGCAAGACAGGCAGCAAACATCCACCATGTCAGCTTATAGCAAAACAGATCCACAGTTAATGTCAAACGTCTGTTAAAAGCTGTGAATCAAACAGCAGTCAGACACTGAGGTAATCATTAAGCATTTTTTCATAAAAACTTCCCCAAAGTACAATATTCACTTCATATCATCATCGATTATCCCAAGAGATTATGATATTATAGGCCTGCCATTGTTATCGGCCAATACTGGCATTAAAATGTAATATCGGAAATAATTAGTATTGGTTTTTACGTTTTTAAAGGGCAAAATATTTTTCTTTGACTATCTAGTAACATTATATCCGTTTCTGTAAAAAAAAACTTAAAAAGAAGGCAGAGAATGATGGACAATTTGGTGTGGTGTTAACAAAGCAAACTAAAATTTGCAAAAATTGGCAATATCAAAGAATCCCAATTTAAATCAAATCAGGATGCCAAAAATTCATAAAAGAATCGAATCGATAGAAAAACATAACCTCCCAGCACTATTCAAAATGCCAAAATATTAGAGATACAACCTCACAGTTGCCTGCACATATCAGTATTGATTGATATTGGTAAATAAAGAGTCGGACAATATCTGCATATTAGATATCGGTAAAATAAAAAACAAAAACAATATGGAACATAATTATTCCACTCTCTATCAATATAAAGTACACCCAGATGGATCAGTATATTAGAAATGAGTTAAACTACTGTATAGGCCATAACTTTGAGAAGATGATAGGCAAAGGACCCAAAACCACAATTAAGTTTGTGGCCTTTTAATTGATGTTAATGTAGTAGTGATACTATTGTATAGGAAGTTATAACATTGTAGTTATAAGATAGCACAAATAAATACAAACATGATGCCCTGGAGCTGTTACATAATAACATTAAAGCAACCTTTACCAATCTTGCATTTCAGAAAGCACAGCAAGACAATTTGAATATAAACAGTCCCGCCTCACTCTTAAGACACACCCCTTCATTCCCTCCACCTCCCAATGCAGAATCAAAGGTCTGACAGGCAGGTCCGTTGGACAATCCTAGAGGTGCACCCCACTTCAAGGATTGGTTGGAGTTTTCATTGAATATTTAGAGATTGGAATAATATTTTATTTTGATTTAATGGTGGGTCTGTCTTGTATTTCAGAGTTCCATTACCTCATTCATAGCATTTTACCCTGTTAGAAAAATAGTGTAAGAATGCAACATCGGTAAAGGTTGCTTTAAGTGTGATGGGACAGAAGACTTTCATCATCAACCCTTCATTTATTTAATAACTTTAGAGAAGTTTACCTTTGCGATTCAGCATTAAGACAGTGAGGAAATCTGGGTCCTGCCTCACTGTCATGCTGCAGCAGGCTCTATAGATCCTCAGGGAACGGAACAACAAATAGACTCTTCCAAATAAATAGCTGCTTGCCGAGTCTGTTACCTAGCTGGACTGCTATGTGTTGGTTTATGGCTTTTTTCTTGCAACCCTTGAGGGATTTGTCCACAACTGTCTGGTAATGGCTATGCACTGCAGAACAAGACACAATTACTGATATCGTTGTCATGCATAAATCCTGTGTGTGTGTTGCATGCATATGATCATGTGTATGGCCCACATTCAGTCTGTTTATATGAATCTAATGCCACAGCTTACCATTTAATATAAAACCATCCTGAGGCATTTAGCTAAACCTCAGAGCAGATCTGTTAAAGTTCATTCATTAAAATGGTCACGGATGCATCAGATTAGCGCATCCTATGTTTACTTTGCACGTACTCTACACTGAAGCAAACAACCTGCTGTAACAGCTGATTAAATCAGAGATAACTCACTCTGATCTCATCTTTGTCCAAATATGCTTTGCAATGTGCAGGGTTGACTTTATACGAGTGCCTTAGATCCATCCCAGGATATAATAAATTGTTTTACCTGATATTTACCCCAATTCTTTATAATTAAACCAAATTTATGGCATTTTCTTCATTGAAAAACCTTTTCCATAAATGTGATTCTGAGCTGATACTTTCTGTGTCCTGGCATGATGTTTATATTTTCTCACTGTCACAGTTTTCCTCCCTCTTGTTTCCATGGTGCCCTGAATTGAGGTCAACCAGCGTTTTTATAACTAATGCACGTGTGCCTTGAATCAACAGCAGATGCTGCGCTCTACATGTCCTCTCATGATGTCGCTGAATAGGGCATTAGCACAGCCGCGCAGCAGGACATGCTGAAAATTACACATACACGTGCAAGTGTACTACAATCGTTACTCACTGGTCTAAACAAGCACGTGTGGGAAAAATGAAAAGCTGCATCATGTGATGCAACAAAAGGAAACGACATAGCTGACATATACATATAACACACTTGAATGTATTAGTAAGTTGAGCCAAGCTGCAAATCATATAACAAACCTTCACTCAGAGTAAAGTGTTTTTCCCACAAATATCCAACCATTTAAAAACCAGTAACTATTCGCATCTGGCAGCTTCTATACAGTTCAGAGTTCCAGATAAGATTCGAGTAGCACAGCTATATCCAAAATCTCCTGCGGTTAATATGTTGCAAGAGCATTAATGTGTAGGATGCAGGTTGGCTCACGATGAGCATTGTGCTGCCCAAAGAGAGAAACAGCTCTAATCTAGTAGGTAGAGAAACAAATATGGCAGTTTCAGTATATTATGCTAAATTACAGATACATAATTTCATTATGGAGGCCAAAATAGGTTTGAATGCTTAGATATTCAAAGAACACATATCTTTTCTTGAACAACATATAGCAAGACCTCCTCTTGTCAGCATTGCTAGAACATCTTTGTGTTCACTTTACAGTGGAAGTGATGAAGCTGAAGAGATGCTGATGCAACTCAGACAATGATAACTGAAAGGACCTGTGTTAGAAAGATGGAGGTTGAGTTGGGTTGAATGCAGCTCTTTTAGCTTTTGTTTCCCAGTCTGTTCCAAAAGATCGGCTGATTGGTCAGAAACGAGGAGTGCAAAGCAGCTGTTTTTTTTTTGTTTGTTTGTTTGTTTGTTTAAAGATTTGAAAAACGAATTAGTGTGCAGGTTTTTTTTGACAATGTAAGCCATTATTTAACAAGATAAGTCAGTTGAGAACAATTTCTCATTTACAAAGCTCAACTTGGCTAGAGACAGCCCAAGAAAAATGGAAAAAACCAAACAACAAAAGACACATCAGAAAATATATTCATGCCAATTTAAAAGGGAATGTAATAGACAAAAAATTCGTTCAACTAGCTATAAAAGCAAGTGCAACAATCGTGGGCGGCTTCCATTAGCAAATATCTAAAAGGTGAGAGTGGTATAAGAAATGAGCTTTACTTTCTCCTGCACGTGATTCCCGTCATCTGCAGCCAGAAACTGAAGAGATAGACTATAGGTAGTGCAGACTTTGGGATGAGCAGGTGAATGAGGATACTTGAGTGAGGAGTACAGATGATGTTAAGGAATCTGAGTAATTAGCAAAGATACAACAGTGTGTTTTCACTGTGACGACGTAAAGTCCAGAAAGAAAAACCTGGACTTAAACGAGATGTTTCAGAGAGTCTGGATTGGCTGCTTTGGGATTCAAATTAAACAGTGAAAATGGAATCAAATTGAAAAAGGGAGTGATATATTAACAAGTAATCTACTAACTTAAAA
Organism: Atherinomorus stipes; assembly: GCA_023101725.1. Lineage (NCBI taxonomy): Eukaryota > Metazoa > Chordata > Actinopteri > Atheriniformes > Atherinidae > Atherinomorus > Atherinomorus stipes. The sequence goes on from JALJCO010008701.1 coordinate 107,925, forward strand.
GCGATTTGATTGTTAGGGTCGTGATATGATGAAACAGACACTTTTCTTCATTTTCCCACGGTAAATTCATCATTTACCATTTGCAATGTAAAATCTATCATTCATAAAGAAAGCGTAACCTCAAATTTGGAAGTAAGAAAGTGATGAAAATGCCAATAGATTTGCTAAAAGCTGAAGAACAAAATAAAGTGACGACAGATTTGATCAAACTGACTTTTACTTAAAAACATGGCTGCTAATCTAATAATTGACTTTCATCATTTACAGCAAGTAACTTGACGCTTCTGTCAAGGGTTTGTGTTAAACAAGGCTGGTAGGCCATAATCTTCTTTTTTTTAGTCTGTTTGGCAAGAAAAGAGCAAAATCTGCTAATTGTGAAAAAATGTCCGCTGGATGTTGTGAATGATGAATATGATTAACAGTGGCTCTATTTGCTTTCCATCATAACTGTTTTAATCAAATCAGTTTCAAATGAATCAAATGATAATTTATTATTGTTTTTCCAAACCTATTTTAGTAAATCATTCTTAACTCATATGGATTGCCACCATCTCCATGTTCACTGTTGAAATTTTACATAAGCTGCAGCAGAATTTATGTTTTGCTTTTTTTTGCTGTCTGATGCAAATGTGATCAATAACGGGACTCCGTGCATATGAGCTGAGTAAAAGGCAGTCTCCATCTTGGCAGAGCCAAAGTAATGGTGCTATTGATTGGGGCTTAATTTTCCAAGCCATAAGAAAGCAGCTTTTCATTACTGCATCATAGATCCAACGTACAAAAAGCAGAAATCCACGAGTCTGTCAATTTTAAAAGGGCAGAAAAATCAACAAGACTGTGTAGTAAAGCATGACGGTATTTTACCTGGTGGCCAGAGCTGTGGGGCTGTAACTCTATCACTAGCAACAGTGTGAGGATGTTTTAGAGGACAGACCTGCTGTTTTTAAAAAGTTCAGATGGACAGCACTCCCTAAAGGAACTACTTCTGTCAGGATATGCTCATTTATGGCTTGCTGAACCTGGGTCACTCCACTGGTGAGCATTATGCTTGTTTAAAGGCAAACTGATCCTAAATCAGTGTCTTCAGGTTTTTCCCCACTTGATCCCTTGATCTCAGTGGCTAGCAGGCTGTGTATTTTTCCATGACCACACCAGTAAGCCGGTGTGGTTCTCATAATTCCTCTCTGTCCGCAGCACAGAATGAGTAAAACAGTGCAAAGATATTTACTGTGACCTTTAAGGAAAACCTTAAGGATTTATTGTATTGCCATATAAGTTGACTTAACTTTAAAAACATAAAACATAAGTAAATAATTACAACAACGCCTTAAATCAACAGGAAAATAACCCAGAACTACATATCTGTGAGTTTCTGCACACACAGAAACGATCAAACTACTCTGAGAGTCTGGTGTTGATATCTGTGTTTGCATCTGTGACCTTTCCTCCTCAATCAGCTACTTGGATACCAACACTTATAATTGAGGCATCATCAACCTGCAAACGCTAAGCTTTTTAAAGAGGCTTTAAATGTTCTTCGCAATTACGGCACTCTGGTAGAATAATATCCTTACAGCTTAGCCTAAGTGCTTTTGCATGTAAACACAGACTGAAAATCACAGTCAGTGTGCAAGCTACTTATAGATTTTGAGAAGAAACTTTGGTTGAACCCTGCTCAAAATATGCTGCTGGGGCTTAAAGGGCTACTTTGGTTTTTAACTGGGAGTTGCAGGAGATCCCCTCAGTTCCAACAGGGAACTCGAGATGTTGGATGACTTCCTGCAGAACTTGCTGTGAAGGACAAAACCGACGATTTTACATCTGTAAATGTGATAATAGATCATTGACCAATGAGTAAAAAAATTGTTCTTGTGAATTTGATATTTCCGCCTGTTTTTTTGGATCTGAGAAATTGAAGAAGTATGAGTAAAAAAAAAATAAAAAAAGAATAATAAAAAAGATATATCACAAGATAAGGAAAAAAAATAAGAAAAAGAAAAAATTCTCTATAATAAATCAAAAACAAAAAAGAAAAAATAAATAGACACACAGAAAAAAAAAAAATAATCATGTGTGTTGTGCTGATTGGGTGATGAAAGAAAAGTAGGGGAGGGGAGGGAAGGGAGGGGAAAAAAAAAAAGGATTATAGGATTGAAGAAAAAAAAGAGAGAAGGGGTTAAGAGGGAAAAAAAATGGATACGAAAATATCGAAATATTATATCTAAATATAAAATAAAAAGATATATATATAATTGAAATGAGTTGTGCAAAAAACCGGGGGTAGAAATCTGAGAGAAAAGAGAAGAAGAGAAAAATAGGAATTATAAAATAGTATTTATTTATATAAAAAATATGAAAAAGATATGTGAATATATATTTCCAATGATGGATGAGGAGGAAGAAGAAAAAGAATACAGAGAGGGAAATAAAAAAGAAAGAAGATGAAAGCTAAGATAGATAAAAATAAATTGCTCTATTCTAGATATGAATTGTTAACCTGTCATTTGTAAATTTGTAATTTTCTTGAGTTGGGCTTTAAGCACAGCGTACCAAGCTAAGCAGTGTTCACAAACAGATGCTTGAGCTCGATGCCTTTATTGTCCTCAGTGGTGTACAAGAGGCCATATCTTTTCTTTTTTTTTTTTTTTTTTAAATCGCATTCACCCAGTCACACACACAATCACACACACATTCATACCCCGATGGGCACATCGGGAGGCAACTTGGGGTTCAGTGTCTTGCCCAAGAACACTTTGGCATGTAGTCTGGGGAGCCACCTGAGCTACAGCCGCCCTAAGAGGCCATATCTAATTACAGATATATAGTCATGTTTCTTTCTTTATTTTCACTTTTCTGGTATCAATTATGTTTCAAACAGCAGCTGTTCTGCTAAAGGAAGCTGGAAATCGCAAACATCCTCGATGCTTTTTCCTGTATTTCTACTGTCAAAGAGAGAAATGTTCAGAAACATGTTTGCAATATAGTTTCCAGAAACAAGCCTCCAATGTCCCTGACAGATACAGCAGAGGTTCTGCAGCCTTTTCCATATGTTTTCTCTGACAGGAATCCAGAGTTAAAATGTAGTATTTATTTATTGTTGACAGAGCAGAAGGGATCCAGTTGGAATGGGACTTTTTAGCTACTTCACTTTGTGGCTATATCATTTTGAAATGCCGTCATATGTTATGCTAAGTTGTTTTTTAAGTTGCCATTAAAAGATAGAAATAAATAAAACTCAAAAGACATAAAAGGAAAGTTGATGTGATTTTATACTTTTAGGGTGTGGTGAATTTAACCAATCAGCTTAAACTCAAAGTGAATTTAAGACATAACTGTGATTATTTCTCTGAGAATAAAGAAAATCTGGAATCATGCATCCCTAACTACAACCTTCCCTCTACAACACATTCCCATCACTGTTGGCTTGAACAGCTCAGTGCACAGTTGGGGGCAACCACTCTGTCCTCCGGAGCATATTATACATTCTGTATAATATAGTGAATGCATGGAGCGAGCAGGCGGCTGGAAAGCACGGCGCTTTTACGATGCCAAGTCATCCATTACAATCAATAGCACCAGGGAGGGAGGCACACTTAATAAAAAAGCTTCCTGACTGCAGCAGGCTTAAAACGCAGACCTTTTGGAGACTTAGCTTGAAGCAATAATAGGCCCTGCAAATCAAATGCACACAAGGAAACAAACATAAGGTCCTTTAAGCCTTCCTGAATAATACAGGGCTGTTAAACCAAGGCTAGGGACTAATTTATTGATCAATCAGTCAATGTACAGGAAAAGTTAAAGCTGCTGCAGCTGTTTCTCCACCACAAATAAGCAGGTTTTCTCAGTTCTCTCATGCCAAGCCTTGGCTTTTTACACAGCTAGTCAGTCTGTTGTTCAAAACTGAAATATAACAAATATTTAAAGGATTGGCATGCAATTTTGTACAGGCATTCGTGGGCCCCAGGGGACACAATTTCAAGTTAATGATTACAACTTATAAAGCACTTCAAGACATTATATATTTTGCTTATATCATCAAATATCAAATCGATGAAAGAAAAAGACAGAAGCATAAACTTTACAAACAGAACATGGAGGTTGCTGCAGGTGAGTGACATGCAGTCTCTGCTCATAGAGCTAAAATGAGTAAGAAAGAGGAGAATAATAATAATAAAAAAAAAAAAGAGTATTTTTTTTTTTGCTAAAAAGAGGAGCGATGGACTGAAGACATGAGTCAGTTCTTCAAATGAGCAGCAGCCACCTGTTAAATCAGACTCGTTCTCTCAGACTGAGAGAAAATAAATGTCTGGCTGCTTCGGCAGGAATCCTAACAGTCTTCTTGGCAGACCCAGCTGTTCCTCCCTCTTTAGGGCCAGAGGGACAGGCCAATTGGTCCCATCATCTCTCCTCTGGTCTGTCTACACATCAAAAGCTACTCAGAGATGGCGTGTCTCTGCAGACTCCTTCCTTTCTTTAGCCGCGAGGCTCCACTTTTCAAAGCTTTCCCCATTGCCTCTGACAGCATTCTGCAGGTTCATAATTCACTAGAACTAGTTCAAAGTTTAGTTCACAAAGATTAAAAAGCTCTTTATGGTTTCACAGAGTAACCGTTTGAGGTGCTGCTAGCCCCCCCGCAAACTGAGGTTTCCTCAATTCAGACGAGCAGACGTGCAACCCTCCAAAAACCTTACAACACACAGCCTTGGGAGCGGACACAACGTGTTTGTCGAATGTTCCTGAGCTGAAAGTCAGGTTGACCCTGGGGTGGCCGACTCAGGCAACAGATTCAATAGCAAATATAATAAAGCGCCAGAAAAGTAGCAAAGAAACAGGTTAAACAGCACAGACAGCAGCTGTACCGGAAAATATTTATTATAATATTATCATAACAGTTTCCCTCCTCGTATTTTGTTTCTTGTTACTGCTTTTGCTTTTTTTCTTCCTAAGCCTAACAGGTGATGATAAGAGGGAAAAATAAACATTTTCTTTTTCAGCCCCCATTGCACATTGATTGACAGCTGACAATTATTGTGACAAGAAAGTAGTCAATAAAACATTTAAATAAGACGAGCACACTTGGCACACTCTTACTGCTAATACTTACTACCAATATTGATAAAACTGCAACATCCCATCATTTAATCCCAACTCCAAATGACAGCACATCTATATTAGTGCTATCAAGCAATTAATCTCATGGCATCACTAACATTAAGTCATTTCTTTTGTATGGAGCTGCACAACATACACCACTGCTCAAAAGTTTGGGATCACTTTTATATTGGATTAAATTGGATTTAAATAAACTGAGTGTTTCAGCTGATCTGAGGTTTTCTGGGAGTTTGTTCCAGACGTGTGGAGCAGCTGAACGCAGCTTCTCCATGTCTGGATCTGACTCTGCACTGACTGATCCATAACTAATAAAGAGGGATGCACCGAAAATTTGGCCACCGAAAGTTTCGGCCAAAAATGACCAAAAAGTGCCTTTTCGGTTTTCGGCCGAAAGACATAAATCACTGAAACAAGAAGGCTGAAACTTGTGACTTGTGGTAAACACATATCCAGCACACGAAGTATGCACTTTGTGTTTTTATGCGAGAACATATTTAATTTCACAGTCTGTCAGCAGGTCAGTCAGTTCTAAGCCTGTACACTATTATTTGTTGTCGTAGTCCTACAGAGAAAAATTTAAAAGGCATTATGTAATGTGCACAAGTGGGGTCAAACTAAATATTCTATTTTGAATTTTAATTTATATTGTGCTGTATTGTCAGTGGTAAATAAACATTTTGATACTTTTGTACTTGATTTATTGCAATGCCTTGATTTTAGTGAGGTTAGTACACATCATAGCCAAAAATGCTATGGTTCTAATTAACATAATTTCTTTCAGTGTTTCAGCTTTGGTTTGCTCATTTTTTATTTTAGGTTTCGGTCAAGAATTTTCATTTCCCTACTAATAACTAACAGTATGATCATGTTTTTTGTGTGTTTTGCAGATATTTTTGTTGTTGTGATTCATGAATTTCTTCCATCTTGCTATTTATAGGTGCTCCTGATGACTGTGAGCTTTTGTTTTTCTTAAAGATGCTGCAGGTTGTTTCTCTGCTTTTTCCCTGTTTCGACTGAACAGCTGATGCTGTAGCTTTTTGCTGGGGTTATCCTTGTCTCTTCTCCTCCTCTTCACTCTCTTTTTCTCCTCATTCCTTTCTTTTCCCCCCACCCCCTTTGTTAGGTCTAGTAGATTAGCTTAAAAATGAAGCATAATTAAATATCAAGCTAAGCTTGGACACAAATATCCACAAAGCTCTTTTTGGCAAAACAAATTTGTTCATCTCAACACAGCAGCCAGATCACCATTCTGCTTGCAGTGATGCTGAATGCACCAGTTTGTTTAGTTGGGGCAGAACTGGGCAATCTTATATTTTGAGCTCATTATTGCAAAAACAAGACTCAAGCTCGAACACTAACTTGGTTTTGTAAACAAATCTAATGGGACAAACATGCTCAGAGACAAGCTGAAGCAACAGCAAATGTAAGCAGATGAAAACTGTCTGAGCTGTAAAGCGTTTCTTAACTCCCATCATCTTCAGCTCAGGACGATTACGACGCAAAGCCACCACACTTTGTGGTGGTTTTAACTAACACACAACCAGTATTTTCTGAGGTTTTAGAGGAATCATACAGACAAGCAGCAATCCAAATGTAAAACTAGTCAAATTATGGTTTGTGTTACTTCATAGGCCTTAATCCCAATCCCCATTCTCTCCAGATTATGAGGCTAACTGTCTGGATTACCCGGATAAGATGGCATGAATCTGAGGACAGGTGGACGAGAGCGTCTGTCTGTTTTTCCAGGTTGTTGGTCCAGTCTCTGCCTTGGTGCTACACAGGGGCAAATTATGTAAAAACCAACTCTAGCCAACATGTTGCCTATTGTTTATCACACTTATGTTAAAAGATACATGTTTTTTTTTTAGAATCATAATATAATAATAATAAAAAAAAATGACAATTTAAAGCCCTACACCTGCTGATACTCATGAATGCCCACACAAATTAATCTGACATTCAAATTGAGTAAAAAGTGGATGAGATGACTGGCTTGCTTATAAAGCCACTTGAAACCTTGTGGTTCTGAAGAGTCTGTGGTGCTAACATCTTCATTTCACACTGTGGATTGGACTAATGGAGCAGGTGGCTATGAAAGTGTAATTTTTCCTCAGTGAAGCCTGAAAGCTCTGCGGGCTTTGAAATGGAAATTCAAAAAGAGATGACAGAGTCGCCTTTATGAGCACAGCAGCTCGGACAATTGCATCGCATGAACACACGCAAACACATACAGTAAGCGCACCACGACTAGTCAATACAGCATATCCCGCAGTCAGCGATGAATACACGAGTGTTTGTGGAAATGTGATAACTGCCCACAGAGTAAGTCAATATGCAGACTGTTAGCAGTCAATGCAAATGTGAATAAAGATGTAGCAAATGATATCCTTAACATCTGCTTTTATACTCTCACTAGAGAAAACAGCTCGAATGTGTTAATCCTACTGGATGCTATATGTTGACATAACTGCACAATCGGCTCCTTGCTGCTTCAGAGAAAAACAGCAGCATCCTCTTCTCCATGCAAAACTAAAAGCAACTCAGTCCTTCTGGCAAAATGACACAAGTGCTCAAACTTATGCAATTTCAGTGTTTTACATGACTGTGATAAAATGATTTGTGATCTTTGCTGATCCTAAAAAGCCAAGAGAAAAGGTCCTCTAGGGAGTGAGGAGAGTAACGTATGAAGTGATAATAGAGGTAAACAGGGCGCTGATCAGCCACACTCCTTTGTAACTGCTGAGAGAAGCACCTTCTCCAGCGGTGGTGACTCAGTACAAGGTAATCTGTTCTAACTACACCAGGAACAGAGTTACACAACACTGCAGGTAATCATTGGTCTCACACCTGCACAAACATCTGCAGATTTCATGTCACATTAAAGCCAAATTGTCTGGACACAAACTACTTAGATGCTTGTATCATATAATTAGATTACCATACAGTTTTTTTTTCACAAATTAGCCACATGTTTCTGTCTTCTCTCATAGAAAATTTTGTCTCCATGCATTCATTCCTGCTTTCACCTACAGGATAATCTCAGACACAATGCTCTACATATCATCTTTGCAGCCTGCCATCTAAATAAAAACCCTGAATAGAGATGATTTAGCACAGTTGCTGCAGCACCAGGTATACACTGATTACTCAGCAAGGTAGAAGTCATTCATTTACCGCTCCACCTACAGAAGCCAGCCTCTATATTTTCCTCAGTGTGAGACTGCGCCACGTGCGGTGTGGTTACAAAGAAAAATCCTTGCTACAGCAACTGGAGGTCAGGATGTATGATCACAGATAAACTTGCAGAGGCAGCCTTGATCTTTTGTAAAATACAATGCAGCCAATAACTCAGCCCACAGCTGCTGAGCTTTCTTGCACAGGAAATACTGATGTTGTTCTGAAGCAGAACATGTTACAATCTGTATGTAGGCATTTAAAAATGGTCAAGACAACTTGATGAAGCTCAAATTGAGCATCAGAATGAGGAAGGAAGGGGATTTAAGTGACGAGGGATGGCTGTTGGTGCCAGACTGGCTGGTCTGAGAATTCCAGTAACTGCTGATCTGCTGGGATTTTCACACACAAGCATCTCTGGGGTTTACAGAGAAGGGTCCAAAAAGGAGAAAATATTGAGCTGTCTGGATAAAAATACTTTGTTGATATCAGAGGTCAGGGGACAATAGGCGGACTGGTTGGAGATGGTAGAAAGGCACGAGGATCTCAAATAAGCACTGGTTCCAACAAAGATACGCAGAATACCATCTCTAAACAAGTCAAACCTTCAAGCAGATGGGCTACAGCAGCAGAGACCACGTCAGGCGCTAGGCATGCAACGGTATGGAAATTTCACGTCACGGTTATTGTGACCCAAATTATCATGATTATCAATATTATCAATATTATCATGATATTGCTCATAATGTTAAAAGCTTACTTAAACAAACACTGAAATAATTTCACTGAGTTTTATTAAATAAAAATGAACAAATTAACAAGCATAATGCACTTTCTTTTGGCAGAATCATTAAAATAACATGCATTAAATAAAAATGCATAACGTGCATTAAAGACAGCCTTATGACCATATGAGGAAACTGTACTTTGTGCAAATTGTAGATAAGAACCAAGAATAGTTTTCATTTAGGGCGATATTTTATCGTGTGCGATATATTGTCAAAGAAATTTTCCCACAATAACAATTTGAATTTATTGTTTTTATGGTGAGATGACAATTTATCAGGTTGTGTTTGCAGTTGCACTACTTTGTTTTTTTTAATAAGCCAAGTTAGTTTTTCTGTTTGCATCATTTGAATAAATGTGGCATTTGGTCTCTCATATTTCAGACTTGTTTGCTTGGTGTCACTACAGTTTTGAAATACAGGTGCACTACTTGAACTTAATTGATATACAGTAGTTTAGTGCCTGCTTGTATTTTGTAGGGCTTTCAAGAAAGAATTCAGAGACAGATTCATAATACAAGACATTTTGCTGATAGTTTTATCGTCACTTATCGTTACCGTGATAAGATAAATTATCGTGATACAATTTTTAGTCCATATTGCCCATTACATTCAGTGCTCAAGACTTGATCTTGTCTTACAGGTTTCAGAAGAACTGGTCCAGAAAGGACACTTTCACCATTTTATGTACCTTCAGTAGAAATTATATGTGCATGGAAAAGCAACACTGTCATATCAAACGTTGTGCTAGAAACATTTTTAAAAAAATACCATAAATAAATAAATAAAAATAAAGTTTCTTCCCAGCATCCTTAAAGGGGAAGTTTGCTTTTTTTCAACCTGGACCTATTCAAGTACACCAAAACTGTCTGGGTGAGTAAATGAACGTATTTCATGCTAGAAAATAGGTTCAGGTTGAAAAAACAAAACAAAACAAACTTTCCCTTTAAAAAGTCCAAAATACATCCAGACTCCACACTTTGTCCTTTAAGAGGACAAAAATCACCAGAGCTGTCCATGTGGTGCCTTGGGTGCCTTCCGCCATGTTTTCAGAGGCCAAACATTGCAAACTGTGCCTGAGAGACAGCTGCTTTTCTTGGAAATGAGCAGGATCACGGTGAGTTTTTAAAGTACGATGATCACAATTTCACGATAATCATAATTACAAGGAATTATATTGCGATTTTTCTTTTTCTTGATTACTGTTACATCCCTACTAGGCGCCACTATTTTTGGCTAAGGCAGGACACTGAGGCTACAAGTTTAAACTAAACTAGACAATAGAAGATGGAAAAACTTTGACTGGTCTGAAGAATCTCAATTTCAGCTGCAGCAATTCAGATAGTAGGCCAAAAAAATTGGTGTAAACAACATGAATGAACATCCTGCCTTGGATCAATGGTTCAGGCTGCTGTTGTAATAGTGTGAGGGATATTTTCTTGGCACATTTTGGGCCCCTTAGCATCCAAACACCACAGCCTTCTTAAATAATGTTGCTGACCTTGTCCATCCAATAAAAAGCACAGTGTGCCATCTTCTGATAGACCAAAATCTCTTTGTAATGTATCCAAACCCTCATTGAATCAATGCTACCAAAATTTAAGGCAGTTTTGAAGAAAAAGTACCCACTACAAGCAAGATGCACTTAATAAAGCAGTTAGTAAATGTGCATTTAAGTAATAAAGCTATTCAATAGCAAGAGTTGAAAATGAGCTTATATATTATATATTAAGGAAGCTTAATAAATTTGGAAAAACTGCTTCCACACAACAACCTTGCCTTGATATTGGAGGATAAATCTACACCAACTACACTCAACATACAGTATCTCCCCTCATTTTTTACACTCATTCCCAAAACACATTAACAAAAGAAAATGAAAGTGTAGTTATTATAACTGTGTGTAAGCCGAGTTTCATCATCATGATGCCAGCTCAATAAATAAAATGTCACAACAGTGGATACAAAGAGCCTCCGTTACAAGGGTCAAAAAGTTCAGTGCATCTCCCTCTGAAAGGCAAATAAGATCGGTGAATCCTGAAACTGCAGCTACGACTTGATCTGTGGTGCAGGACACACAACACCTGACAGACACGGGACAAGGTAGCCGCGCTTATCTAAGTCATCTCTGTTCTCAGAGTCCATGGCAAATGCACCATGAGATGGGAGGAGAGTAGGCTAAATTTGCCAACTAGGCCCACACTGTTTAATGAATGAAGATATGCTCTCACTGCTCAGATCCTATTAAACTTACATGAACCCTGCAGCATCTTTCTCTTGCACTTTGCAATGCTGTGTGTGCCATTCACTTTGAGCAGTCTCACACTGCAAGCGATCAACAGATTTATCCTTAAAATCAGCGGGAATCAGAGGACAAGGTACATCATGCATGACTGATGCGAGTTAGATTAAATTGCCGGTTCTACAGTCATTGAACTCAAAACAACAAGTTAACCGGCTTATACAATTACCAAGAATATAAGTGGATGTCTTAGAGGAGCTTGCTTTGTAAGAAAAGCTATCGAAAATATGAAAATATTTAATTTGCTGACAGTAAAAGCTATAGTAAATGGTAAATCTTTTAATTTCCAAAGCTTGAATCTATTTATTCAAATATGTGAATCCATGTAGATTCTTAGGTTCCAGCTCAAGTCTGTAATCACTACATAAACATCTTCTCATCTCTTTGCTTCCAAATATAAACTAAATTCAAACTCTGCATAAAAATCCTTCATAACTGGCTTTTTAATCAGTTCCCAATATCTCTTAACATTCGCTGAGGGATGGTTAAAACTACTTTAAAAGAGTATCACAGGTCTAACACAACTTAACCAGAGTTAAGGGTGAGCTTATGAGCTGGCACCACTCTGCTCCTTCATTGGTTAAAAATTACCATATTTTCCAGACTATAAGTCACACTTTTTTCATAGTTTGGCTGCTCCTGTGACTTATAAAATCAAAATATACAATTTATAACATATTTGTGTTAATTCGTATAGATTAATCCAGCAAAACGCTGCCAGTAGACGTCCACCATTGCTTAGGGAACATATCTGTACATGTGTAATTAGAACAGATGAGAATCATACTTAATTTTCTTAACAATATCGAGTAAATCTGGAAGGACTTGCATATTCCTTGGTTGTTGGAACAGCAGTGGAAAACTTTAATTGCAGTAAAAAGTCAACGAGAAGATCACTGATATTTATTTCATGAAGACTGTCTGTGACAGAAGTGGACGGTGCTGCTGCTCAGTCCACTGATGTCAGTGTTTGTATTGACAGTTATTTTGTGACGTCACGGCATGTAGGGAACGCCCCCCTGGCGCACAAAAAGCACTCTAGCTCGCCACCTGCAGGCTGAGAACAAGCTTGAGAAACACACAGTTACGCAGCTGGAAAATACCAGACGGTTGTTTTGCGATAGGGTACACAAACCAGCGGGGGGAAAAAAAAGCCGGGGTTGTGTTTTCACTGCATTCCGTCCTATAAAGACACCCTGAGAGCAGAAATCTGTGGATCAGTTCTAGCAAACGCACCTCGGCCTCAGCCCCCCTATCGACACGTTCTAGCAGCAAACACTTCATCAACGGTCAGTAATGCCCACCACTACATTCATCCGTTTATAGTTAGCATAGTTTTAGCCACAAATAATACCTTATGTATACGTGTTAGCGTGATTTGTTGTCATATTGAGGCGACCAGCTGCCCGTCGTCATTCTAATGAGTTGACATTAGCTGCTAGCTAAAACGGAGGGATGGGGTAACGCAAATAAACTCCTAAAGGAGGGATGTGGACATCATGTTACACTCATATTCAGCTGAATAGCACAAAGACAAGATGTAACACTGATATTTAGAATGTTATTCTTTGTTTTTCCTGCACACTTGTCCTATATGCTTTTTATTTACGTTTTCATAGCACTGTATCCTTTCTAAACCTGAGGTTGTAATAAGTTAAAATTAAATGAGAGGAAATTATTCTATTTCTGTTATTTCTGTTTGAATAGTAGTTTTTAGTGAGAACAGTCGGTGCTCTAATATACCAGACAGATGTAAATATCCCTGAATGCAGGCTCAGCAGGGATGTGGTGATGTTTAACGGCTCGTATACAGCAGTCGTTTCTCTATATGGGTTACAACTGTCCAACACTTCCAACTTGTTTCTGTATATTTTCTTCTCGGCGACTGACAGCCGATTTAAACAACTATTCTCTAGTCTGTCTGCTCAGAGTCCGCTGCGCCCCGTCATCTTTTGCCCGCCAGGGCTGCCGGCAGGTCATGTGACTGAAAACTATCAATTGGGGACGGGAGGAATATCGGACACACAGAGCAGAGGAAGAATACCATGCTGCCACGACAGAGAAGACACTGGATTTAATCCCCAACAACAAAAACACGGTAAATTTTGGTGAACACTTATTATTCTGACTGACACTATATTTCACGAATCCACGCTCCCGAAAATGACGCACCGCATAACATTATTGCTAGCAAATGCTAACAAAGACAGCTGTGGTGTTGCTGTGAGTTAATGACTAATCTGGGAGATAAAGTGAAATATAACGTTATTTGCTCTGATAAGGGCAACGTGACCAGAAAATAAAAATTGCTCTGTCTAAAACACAAATAGATCACGAAGACGGTGTCCTGAAGCCTTTAGTTTCATCTGCAGGACATGTGACGGCTATCTGTACAGTCCTTAAAACAATACCAAAAGCCAAATATGTGACAAAATAGAAAAGTAATGACCTTTGAAAGAGTTTTAAAGTTGTTTTTTTAAACCAACTTTGATAAGTAATAACATATATTCCAGTGTGGCTCGTCAATGAAATCAGTTTCTGGAGATGAATAATAGTTTACATGAATGCACCGATGTGAAAATATGTCAGAATGCCTGAGATCTTTGGATAACGTACCTGTAGGTTATCATTACCTTAGACGACTGTCCAACATTATCCAGATATTCACGCTGCTTCCTATGTTGGCAGACAGGAGGTAATCGGGACTAAAGCCCGAAACAAGAGCGACGCCACAAGATGGCGCAACACACAAAGCGTTCGTTGGATTAGTCTACTGACTGACATTAGCCAAGGAGCAAACAATATCGTCTAATATCACAAGAGAGCGCCTACGGCTTGTGACAACTATATTCTACTCCAAGGGCAAAAAATCCCAAAACAGCCTTATCTCAGCGAGAGGAGTTAATTTTAGACATCTGGCTACACTGCCTGCGCGGTGGAACAAATCCTCAAAAAACATGTTTATCCTTCTTAATTATGATGTTTATGATCATCTACAGGCTTCAATTTGGAATTGGAGTGATTGGAGAATTTTTAGCAGTAACAAATAGGATATGAAAAATCTGAAAATTGCCCTATTTTCAATAAATAAATACGACTAATAGTCCGGTGTGACTTACAGTCATCCTCAAAATTATTTATACCCTCCAATTAAAGAAGGAAAAAAATCAGCTGTCAGTTAAATAAGTTGAAATTGACAAAAGTGATAATAAATAAAAATTCTATGAAAATTGTGACACTGATATTGAATAGGAGTTCAAAGAAATATTACAAACAGACACAAAGAAATAGAACATGCAAACAAACATAATGAGGCTCCGGAGCCAAAATTTTATTGAGCAACACTTTGAGGCAATAACTGCGGTCAAGTGTTTTACTGTAACGTCCAAAAATTCTTCCACACCTGTTGACAGGTATTTTGGTCAAATGTTAATGGGAAAGGTGCTCTAATGTGTCTTAGTTTGTTTTTTTTGTTTTTTTATTATTATCATTTTCAACCACAATTCAAAAGCAATAATTTATTTCACTAAATTATAATTTTGTAAATTTTTATTTACTACTAGTTTGTTTAGTTTCCTGTTATTTGAATTACTATTGTGAATTTAGCATATTCTTTAATTGGAGGATATGAATGCTTTTGCATGCATACATAAATATACGGTATATGTTTTTCTTTCTTCTTCACACATTTTTTGACTGATGCGACTTATACTTGGGAGCGACTCATAGTTTGTAAAATACAGTATTATGAAGTCAATGTGGGTAGCTCAGATAACGTTGATGGCTTTATGCTTCTCTATGACTGAGCTCATGCTCCAGGTGCCTCTTATGAAATAATAACAGCCTATGCTGTGGGCACATAACTCTCTTAATTGAAAACAGCAGGCCTTTGCTCTATTTCTTCTCGAGGGAAGCCAGGACAGCATGACACTGCACCCACCTATGTGTGAAACTAAGCCAGAGCCTCATCCAGTGACTTTTAAAGCTGCAAATTCAACATGATAGGAAAATTTGGCGATAGTTGTCGTCCCCCCCCCTGCCTCCCCCCTCCTTTCCTTTGTGTGCCTTCCTTTTTCTCACTTTTCCACCTAGTATGTATGGATCACAAACTGCAAAACAAGTACAGACAGCTCTCGGTGGTGTCTACAGGATGGCTGCTGTAGCACACATCCCCCCACTTGCCAGCAAAATCAGCAGCATGTAAAATGCAATGCGTCATCATCCACGTCAAAAACTGTGACATCATAGAACCTGGCAGACGGTCAAAAACCCTTTACGCACTCCCTGAAAATACCACCCGAGTACAAACTGATCCTGGTGGGATGCAGCAATGGAGACAGAGAGGTGGGGGGCAGAGAAAGGCCATGCTGCATGGAGGAGGAAGCAGATGGATGGTAAATTCCACAGGAGGGAACCTAGCCTTTGTGCTTCTGTCAGCAGTTCTGACAGGCCATGCCTAAAGAGGAGAACAGTGAAAAAGAGAGCGTGGGGGAGGACTGATGGGTAGTGAGAAATGAGTTGAGCTGAGGGAACCACTCACCGTGGAAAGAGGAGGAAATTATATCTAAACTTGAAGGTTAGAGGATTTCAATATGAACGTAGGAAGGAGAGATGAGTGAGATTAGAGCTGTCATAATGGCAGGAGGACTGTGGGGACAAATTACGACTGCTGGAGAATGAGAAGCTTAGAAAGGGACTAAATGCTCAGACAGCTATTTAACAGCCAGCTGTGACACCCACACAGCGCTGTATTCACACATTTAGAGCAGCTGAGCTGCACAGCCCAACCCGCAATTACACATACGCAGATCCGACGTTAACACTCATATCGCGTTCACATGCAAACACTGATCAGCTCTGAGGAACCAATAAGAATTAAGCTGGATTTTTGCAGTTGACTTCCAATTATTCATATTGATATCTACAGAGTATTCATCAGAATTTAACATAAACAAAGCTGAATCATCTTTAACAGACTTCGCTAACAGATGATGCTTGGCTGTTACTGTGTGATCCTCACACCCCTACTTGTTGTGGGGCTGTTAACCTGCTAAGGCTTTGTATGAGAAGAGGACACACACACACAATATCATCACTTTTGGGTTTTTACAAACACTGAATGGATTTTTTTTCTTTTACGCCACAAAAAGCCAAGTGACGGGAAAAAAAGGTGGTTGTTTTACCATTATTGCTCATGCTCCTCTATACACACACACACACATGGCAAGAGCAGAGGTGAGTTTAAGATAATGTGTAGCCCGGAGCTAAAAGGTGTTGTGCTCGACCACAGCTCCACTGTGGGAACATTGGATTAAATCCATTTAACATGTGTGGATAATGTGGATAAGCAATAGAATATCATCTCAGATACTTCATTTGCATTATCATTATATCAGCCGCATAAAATGGACTGAAAATAATTGATAGATTTTATTGCTGTTGTTTGGATTTATATTCCATCCAAACAAAAGCAGAAACTGTAACAAAGTAGTATCAATAAATATGAATATTTATGTCCAGATCCCAACAAACATAAACAGTTTACTACAGGACTGAGTCACAATTGTGTGCACAAAATATCTGTTTGTTGCATCCTCAATTTCCATCGATCTATGACAGCCACCTCTGTGTAAAATGTCAACATTAATATATTTGACAGAGCAGAGATAGAATGAATAATGCATGTTTAACACCATTCATCCCCACAAAGCTTGTGTTTCCCATTGCATGTGAAGTAACAGTGACTGAGCAGGCGCACGCTTGTGAAATTACCCGAGGTGATCGAGACACACGCCAGAGAGCACGCTGGAAAGAAACGTGTGCACCCAAATGCACCAAGCGTCCATTTTCCCCACCTCAAATACAGCAACGCTTGGCCCACTCCGATCATCCCTGAGATTCATGTGGTTGGTGTGGAGATGCTGAACTTCCCATAAAGTCAGCACTTTCCTCACTGGGGACATATAAAAACCACTGCCATTTACAGCAAACGTGAGCAGTGACTGCAGCATGATTGATGGCTGTTTAGACTTAAAGGTTGAACATAAAGCTGAAGGCAGTCATGCTTTCTACTCACATGTGCACATCCACTGGTAGGCTTTAGAGTCAACACTTCAGTAGACTACATAATATTGTGACATTTACATGCCTGCACAAAACGGCAATTATGTTGTTACTTTTAATTAATGATCTTGGCTAACTGTTGCCTGCTCTAAACAATCACTACATTGTTATTAATCTATCATTTGATGTACATAAATGCAATGAGAAAAAGTTTCTTAACAGGTAATTATAATCAATATCCATGCATTCAAGTTGGAGATCTGTATGTATGTACGGGTTATCAGCTTTGCAAATGACAGAACTTAATCAAAATGGAGCCATCTCTCACCTCTTTATCGCAAGAAAGCATAATTTGTGTAACTGTTTATTAATAAAGTCTAAAAATGATTTACAATAAGATAAAAATTTGTCCACAAACTTGTTCAGCTACACAAAGTAAACAGATGTGACTGATGATCGCCAGCCTAAGCAAACCTCCCTAACATTTCAACACCACTATTACCTGTCACATCATGTTTAAGGTGTTGCCCTGATCAGCTGCAGAGTTGCTGCTTTGATTTCCACAGCAACCATCGTTTCAATACAAGATAACAGCAGGATGCAGCTGTGATATAAATGAGTGATGCTGTGAGCTCAGTTTAAATGTGAACCTGAAAAACTGTCCCACCGGTTGTCTCAAAACAATACAAGTGTTGGAGGCTTATGATTTATATATTGTGTGAGGGTTTTGGCATTAACACCCAAAATTGATGAGAAAATTTAAATTTTGTCATGCTTAGTCAAGATACTGTCATTGTCAAAGGGTATATCTTTCATTTAGCTGCACAAAAGACATCTAGACATGAAACAGCAGAAATAACATACGATAGATGTCAATGATAACACTTCATAAACAGGGCGGTGGTGCTGTTCATGATTTCCCAACAGTAGTGTGCCACTTTTTTGTTGCTGTATGTATTTGGGTGTAAATGATAAAAAAGAGACTTTAAAATAAAATACGTTGCATGGTACCGGTGCTTGTTTAGCTGTAAGGTATCACTGCTTACCTGTCAGCTCCATGTATACTTATACTTGCTGAAACTGGGATTTTCTGGCTTACAGTAAACGGCAAAGGGGACATCTGACAAAGACAAACTGAATTGTTTTCTGCATGTATGTGTATAAAATATGGTCTGAATTTATGCCAAAAGCTGGAAAAGATCAGTGTAACATGTATTTAAAAAAATAAACATCTCCTGTGGAGATGGTCAAACATCCTAGCTTCATCCCAGAATGTCTATTTACACCAGCCAATTATTTAGTAATATCAGCCACATATGATAACATACTGCCCTATGTGCGTGCTCTTTCCATGATTTGGTTTGCTTCTAGTTGGTCTGGGATGTACCTTCATACATGTTTACTTCCCGCTACACAGTTACACGTCCTGTATGTCTCGTGGATAACTTCACCTGTTCTCCTCATCCATTAGTTAGCTACTAGCCTAGCTTACCAATTCCTTGCTAGCAGAGATGAGTCGGGACTTTCTGTTCACAGCAATAGAAGAAGAAACGCGGGTAAAGATGGATGAAGGGGAAATTAAACGAACATGACAGGCATGAAGGACTTCACAGATAAGCGGTAAATTACCCATGTCTGCTGCGTCCATCCCGTAGCTAACCCCCACAACCGTGTCCGCATCATCGGATGCTGCGGCCCCGGACAGCGGGCTCCCTTCCCTGGCCTCCGACAGCCCGACCGCTCCCTCGGCTGCTGCTTCCATTCAGCCTCCCGGAGGAAAAAAATAAAGGCAAGCCCTCCGAATGACAGACCCACAGCGAAGGCGTAATCCAGGTGAGAGTATGGAGGGACGTGCTGTTTAATTTGTCACAATGAATAAATGGGAGAATATGCGAGTTATCCGCAACGGTTCCTTCATTAGTGCGGTGTGTCCTCACGACAGCGGCTCACAGCCCGCTCCTCCCTGGTCGGCTGCGCTGCACTTGCTGCTGCTACTGTGTTGCTGCCGCCTGGTTTTGTACTGGTCATGGATAATGTGGCTCCATCTGTAGGCGGGTGAGGGAACTGCAGTCAGACGCTGTTTATTTTGGCCAATTTAACATGATGATTACAGTGAACTGGTGAAGGCAGAATACAAGATGACACTTTCATTATTATTATCTTTTTGTGTCAATATTAATGTTGCACAGGATCAACTTTAATATTGTGTCATACTTTTACAAAAATAATGGAAGTTTACATTTTTTATAGAAATATTTTCAAAATCTCCATGAAAAGTCTCCAAGTTAAAAAGCTGCATATGTGAAGATATACTTTTGATGATTTGCAAATTAATTTCTAAATTTACATTTTAGTGCAGCAGCTGTTTTGAAAATTATGTTATGTAATTGTTGAGCATCTTCCCAGTAAGTTCTCTCTTTATTCTCATCTGTGGGCATTTACCAGTTACATTTGTATGGGCTGTAGCTAATTCACATCAGAATCAACATCTGTGATTTCAGTCTTTAACTATACATGATGTCACAACTTACTGAACAATTTTAAAGATAGGAAATAATTATTTGTAGAAAAAAAAATAATGAAGCAAAAAAAATTTCCTAACCTTTTAACTACTTTTAACTAACTCCCAAATTTTCCCTTTGGGGGATAAATAAAGTATCTATCTGATGACCCTGAGGGAAAATCTTTTGAACCCTTGTTGTGTCCTGACATTCATGTTAGGAATCACAAATAAAAGCTGCTGCCCAAAAAATGTTTTCATAATCAAAGATTTCCACTCACACTGATATTTGTATCTATATCTAGCGAGGATAAATACCATAAACAAAATATCATCTGAAAAAAATAAAATTAAAAAAATCAGTGGAGTTTGAGAAAAAAAAAACAACACAACTTCAGGTTTCTAAAATATTTAATGATGTGTTCAGGGATTTTTTTCTCTTTCGCTCCAGGGAACCAAATGGATTTAAGTTTTGTAATCGTCCCAGCAGGTTTGCACGCCATTTTCATCAGGTCTGCCCTGTCCGCCATGCGGGTTTAGGGACATACCGTCACTGGTCTGGGGTGGACGCAAACTATATCCATAGGTTCTTGGAGAGGGGGAGAAAGAAGGGGGAACACTGATGGTAAGACAGAATGAATTAAATAAGTGTACAAGTGAAGTTACTGAGACATCTGGTATATTTGAAGAGTTTTAAAGGTATTTAGGAAGATCCTTCTCCACCACCTGGAAAAAAAAAAACAAGAATTGAAGATGGCGTCAGTCGCATATCCTGATGAAACTAATAAAAACTAAAGCAACACAGTAGCTTATACAGTATATGCAGTTAGAATGAATTTATGAATAATTTCCTGGAAATCATGTAAGTTTATGAAAGGAATATCTGCTATGTTAAAAAAGACCGTTATCAGAATTTGTTAATTTGTTTGTACAGAGCTGCAGACAGCATCAACAGCCTGTTACAGTTTATATCTATTAAGTATACTTCAGTATTTATGGCAAAGAGGAGAGTTTGTACATACACTTGGATCATCCAGAGGACCGTATCTCTTCATCACCTGCCCCTCTCTGTTAATCAAAAACTACAGGCACACCAAAAGAAAGTCACTCAGCATGACATTTAAGAAAGGATTTTTGCTATTTTTTAACATCATATTACATGAATTCATTCTACATCATCCTCCACTTCACAAGCATCTACTTATATAATTTTTAACAGGCCATTCTTATTCTATATTAGGCTCTGTTGTTTAGATTATCCAGATGATAATATTTACCTTGGTGAAATTCCACTTGATGCCACTGCAGAAATGAAAAAAAAGATGTGTTAGAGATAATTGATTCCATTCAGCCATGATTCAAATTAAGCTTTTATTTGAGCGACTGCAATACATGTCTTCATGTGTTCCTACTACAACAAACCTGACTCAGATTCATAAACTTCCAATCCTTATCAAGTTCTTTGCAAGCCTGTTAATTAGCCAATCATTTGAATTAGGTGTGAAAAATTAGGGTTGCCTCCAAGACATGCGGGGCAGTGGGTCCTGGGGACTGGAGTTGGGAAACACTGCTCTAAATCAATCATCAACCATGTTTTAAATAAATGTTACATCATTACAGAGTCCATGAACCCTGGTCAAAACACTGTATGTTCAATTCCATCCAGCTTTATTTGTAGAGGCCAATTCATGACAAAGTCCTCTCAAGGCACTTTCAAAAACAGTCCAATTCAATTCAGTTCAATGGGCTATATGCACAACCCCCACTACTTCCAGAATTTAGTAGTGCTCCTCTGTTTCCTGTCTCTCATTACTGGACAAACTGATTAATCCAGGTGTGTCTGGCCATTGTCGTTGTGGTAACTGAAATCAGGCACACCTGGATTAATCAGTTTGTCCAATCATGAAAGATAGGAAACAGAGGAGCACTACTAAGTTCAGGAAGTAGTGGAACTGTGCATGTAGCCCATTTAGGACTGGGTGTTATTAAAGTATAACTTTCTTTTTTTTTCCAACCTGGACCTTATTTCTAGGAGATTATACGTGCATTTACTCAGTGGTAAAATCCCTGTATCACTTTGACCCCTTCAGATGATATTTCGTTGAGTCGCCCATATAATGGAAGAGGCGGGGCAGCCTTTATTTAAGACATTATCTGCAGCAAAACTCCTTCATTTCATCAATGCTTTAAGTAGAATGAACAAACGAACGAGTACTGTTGTCCTGTGAGTTCAGAATTAGCTCTCCATTAGTTATTTGGGGCTTTCTCCACTTTCTCCACGATCGGTGAGCTACCCAACAACAAACCGCAATCCGCAAACCTGAACTCACAGGAAGATAGTACTCGTTCGTTCATTCATCCATTCTACTTAAAGCATTGATAAAATGAAGAAGTTTTGCTACCTTATAGAGGCTGCCCTGTCTCTCCCATTACATGGATGTGCACCGAAGGGCGACTCAATGAAATATCATCCGAAGGAGTCAAAGTGATACAGAAATCTTTTACCAGTGAGTAAATGCAAGTATAAACTCCTTGAAATAAGGTCCAAGTTGGGAAAAAAAAAGAAGAAAGTTGTCCTCTAAGAACCTCACGATTCAATTCGATTTCGTTTCTTTGGGTTGTGATTCAATCATCTTTCGATTTGATTCAATATTGCTGAAATTGTTTTTATATTGATTCAGTAAGAAGTTGGAACGCTGTTGTGAATTTTTAAATATTAATTTTCATACCCATGTGAACGTATATCGTATGCAACCTCATATTTTTGGGTAGTAAAATATCTGAACATAAAACACAGTTGTCATTTTGGTGTTGTATGATCTAACGTGGTCTTCGTCCATTCATGTCGTTCATTTATTTTCTGTGCGCTCATCCAGTTCAGGGTCGCGGGGTCACTGGAGCCTTTCCCAGCAATTATCAAGCGAGAGGCAGGGTACACCCTGCACAGTTTGCCTGTCTGTCCAGGGTCAACACCGAGAGACAAATAACCACTCAAGCTCACATTAACCCCTTCATCCATACAATGTAAATAACACGCACAGTGCCCCCCCACAGGTCAGGAGGTGAATAGATTCAGAGGATTTGCTGAATCGATACTGAATTGCACAGAAAAGTATTGCGATTAGGGATGGGCATTTTAGGTCATTTTCAAAGTTGATTAGTCAGGCAAACCCAAATCGATTAGTTGTGACGTCATCAATAATTTAACGAAAAATACTTTATTCCCAAAGGAAAATTGTAAAACGTGTGTGAGATCTTATCTATATATTGGGTGTTTTCCATACATCAGTTTTTTTTATCTTGTTTGTTTTATTTTACCATTGTGTGGTGGCTGCTGGTCGCGCTGATGTTTACTTAGCATAATGCTACGTGAAGTAAACATTGCGCCCACAGGAGCATCAAGTAACAAGAAAACCAGTTATTTTCCTCATCTTCCAGTCCAGTCCAGTCTTTTTGCTCCTGAAGCAACATTTCTATGATGTCTTAGTAACTGTGCTGCTCTCCACTGTGAAAGCTCCGACATAAGCAGCTGTTAAATTTCCTGCCCTGTGGTGTTTATTGATGGTAGCGAAGACGTTCCCTGCTAAACAGTTTCCCACAGCTATTGCCACTGTGTTCTTTTCTCTCCTGCCGCGGCCCTCCACTCTGACTCGCGGGCATTCACAGTGCATCGCTCCTTCGGGGCCGCGCTGTTGTTTGACCAGCGCTGTATACACCAGCATGTCTCCGCACAATGAGGCATAATTCATAACAAATGACTTTTAAAAATAAACATCGACTTTGTGCGGCATTTCGATTAATCGATTACTTGTGCACAACCCCTAATTGCGATGCGTCGATTAATAAATATTTTTACTCACCCGTTGTTTAATTCAATCCATCATAGTCAAATTAGAATTACAAAAAATCCATAATTTGATCTACGTTAGTCAAATTAATTTCAAATTAATTTAATTAATGATTCATTTTATAGTCCAATTTAATAACAGCTGTGTTCATATAAAACAATGAATAAAAAAATAACATCCACTAAGGAAATTAATGGATACATACAGTAAATGACCATTGCTTCAGTTTAATCCCCATCCTGAGCATGCATGAGGTGCAATAAGAGGGAAAACATCCTGGTTAATCTACTCTAAGCCCCTGTCCCAATACCCACCCTAAACCCTACACCCCTGTAAGTGCGCACTTGGCAGAAGTGCACATTAAAGGGGAAACTTCGTTTTGTTTCAATCTGGACCTCTTTTCTAGCATGAAGTATGTTCATTCACTCACCTAGACAGTTTTAGTGCAACTTGAATTCATTCGGGAAATATTTAGATCCACTCCAGATCAGCGTATGTCCAAAATAATGGAAGTGATGGGGCAACCGTGTGCAGCCTCTAAATAAGGCATTATCTGCCACAAACTCCTTCATTTCACTAATGTTTTGCTACGAAACATTAGTCGGACCCCTCCTCCGAGCTTGGAGCGGGTTTTTTTTGGTGATTCGTCCTTATTTACAGACATTTTTACAGAGACAGCTTTGGTGACGTCACTATTATGCGACACCATAACAAGTAAAAATCTGTAAATAGGGACGAATCACCACGAAAAAGCTGCTTCGTGCTGACAGGGGGGTCCGACTAATGTTTCATAACAAAACATTGGTGAAATGAAGCAGTTTGTGGCAGATAATGCCTTATTTACAGGCTGCACGTGGTTGCACCATTACTTCCATTATATCGGACATACGCTGATCTGGAGTGGATCTAAATATCTCCCGAAGGAATTCAAGTTGCACCAAAACTGTCTGGGTCAGTAAATGAACGTATTTCATGCTAGAAAATAGGTCCAGATTGAAAAAAAACGAAGTTCCCCTTGAAGGGTTGCAGTGTGCAGGTTGCAAGTGCAAGAAAATGGCAGAATTGGGACAGGGATCGTTCCTCCATCATCTTGCACCACAACGTCATTTTATGTCATTGCTTCCAAACTCAGCTTCATCTCTGTTCCTGGTGAAGAGACGTCATTTTCAGACATAAACTGGATAAAGTTCACTTCATCTGTAATATGTTATTAAATCCACACATGTTTGATTAATAAATAAAAGAATTACTCAACGAATTTATGTAAGGTGACTGTATAATTTCACCAGTACAGGGATGACTGTTACATTCTAAACAAATGTATAATAATGATTAAATTGTCTGCTCTGTGACTGTTATTGTTAGCATAGAATGTCCACATGTCCATAAAAACATGTATGTCAGGTAAACAGGTCTCCCTTGTTAAAGACGCTGCGTCTCACTGGGACTTACCTATGTAAATAAAGTTTAAATAAAAATCAAATTCAGCTACTTTTATCAGTAAACTGATAACTTTCATTATTCAAATGCTTTGAATTCCAATATTCAAAGTATATTTCAAAATAACAGGGCAAACTTCAGTAATTATTTCACCTACAGCATAAAAGATGAAATACACTGCCTGGCCCAAAAAAATGTCGCCACCTGGATTTAGCTAAGCAAATAGGTACGAGCCTCCTATTGGATAATTACTGCATGGGCGATTATCTTTCAGCTGGCAACAAGTTATTTAATTCCAACTGGTGCAATGACTTGCTTCTCATTTCCTAAACAACCATGTGGAAAGACACATCCGTGGTCTTGGAAAAGATGTTAGTCTGT
This sequence comes from Atherinomorus stipes, assembly GCA_023101725.1. NCBI lineage: Eukaryota > Metazoa > Chordata > Actinopteri > Atheriniformes > Atherinidae > Atherinomorus > Atherinomorus stipes. The sequence goes on from JALJCO010008701.1 coordinate 133,530, forward strand.
CTGAGAAGGGTCAAATCATTGGCATCAAGAGGTGAAAACATCTAAGGAGATGCAGAAACTACTGAAACTGGGTTCAGAACAGTCCAACACATTATGAAAAACTGGAAGGATAGTGGACCATCGTCTTCCAGGAAGAAATGTGGCTGGAAAGGCAGATGAGGTGATGCAGCATCATGCCTAGTGCTGCTATATGAGCCTGTGGGGGCAGTGTGATGATCTGGGGTTGCTGCAGTTGCTCAGGTCCAGGTTCAGCAACAGTATGAGCTCAGATGATGAGGTCAGCTGATACCTGAATATACTGAATGACCAGGTTATTCCATCAATGGATGTTTCTTTCCTGATGGCACGGCCATATTCCAAGATGACTGTGCCAGAATTTATCGGGCTCAGATTGTGAAAGATGGTTCAGGGATCATCAGACATCATTTTCACACATGGATTGGCCCCCACAGAGCCCAGACCTGAACCCCATTGAGGATCTTTGGGATGTGCTGTGGTCAGACTCTACAATCATCATCAAGATCTTGGTGAAAAATTGATGCAACAGGATGCAAATAAATCTGGTGACATTGCAGAAGCTTCTGGAAACACAGCGAATGCTGCCGCAATCAAAGCTAAAGGCGGTCCAACCAAATGTTAAATGTTTGACCTTTTTTTTGTTGGCGACGTTTTTTTTGGCCGGGCAGTGTATTTCAATATTTACATCTGAAATGGCATTTTTTTCACCACAGGCAGGAGCTCATTCACCAAACATGGACATGTTCCGCCTTTATGGTTCAAAACGTCACATGCAGCAGTGAATTATGCTTCGGGGAAGTCTGCATGGATGCGGACTTCACTGAAGTGTGGATTGAGGCTACAAAGGGGGAGTGACGGACTTCTGTCCTCGAGCAACCCTGGAGAATTGAGACACACTTCAATCCCTCAACGGGAGTGTGCATTCTGGGGTGCGAGGATGGAAGTACGGGTATTGGGACAGGGCCCATGATTGTAACCCAACATTTTCCTTTTTCTTTTTAAGATATTTTCCCATCTTACTTTCCAAGTAGGCCTTTCCCGTTGGGCTGCTCCTTCAGCCACTTCCACAGAGGGTGAGCGTTGGGCCCGTTCACATCAATCTTACTGAACATGTCGAACTGAGCGTTGTACGACTCAGCAAACTGCTTGATCTGAGTTTCATTGCCTGGCTCCTACAGAGGGAAACAAGACACGAAAAGACAAATCACGTTTAACATTTTTAAAGTTTTCCTTTGACTATCAGATCATCTGATCTCAAAGCAAAATCTGGATTTCAGAAATCAAATATCTGATACTATCCAGGTCACCAAATGTTACATGCTCTCTGGGTTCAGATTCTACACTATCATTACTGAGCTTACAAAAGCATTGAGCTTTTCTCCGTCGTGCCGTCTTTATTTACAGAAAACAGCCAGTTTAAATTGATTTGGGAATTAAATCTAAGTAAAAAGGATCCTAAAATTTGTCTATATTTAGTTTGTTAGCTTATAGAAGTTTTTTTGTTAAATCTAAGAATATCTTTTATAAATATTGTTCCTGAGCTAACGCCAAATTACACATGAAGCAAAAGTGATTAAAAAAGTTGGGAGTGCAGGCTTCCACACAAAAAAATGAGAAATTAGAGGAAAGTGAGCTGAATTTGCATTCAAATTTAACACCTTCTTCCAAGTTTCATGAAACTCAGCTGGATAGTTTTTGTACAATTCTGTGGACAGACAACAATCTGTACTAAAAACATCCCATCACCAAGCCTCTGCAGCATAAAAACATCTTGCAACAGTTAAAATACATTTGGTAAAAGACTTTCATCTATTTGCTTTTGTAATTTTTTGGGATGTACCTGATTCCCAAACTGGTTGGAAGGGAAGGCAAGGATGTGTAAACCTCTCCCAGCGTACTTGGCGTGCATCTGGGCAAACTGAGAGTAGTTTACTGGGGTTTTGCCTCATTTAGAGGCAACATTGGTGATGATGACAACATCCCCCCTGAAAGTAAAACACACACAGAACATGAAAGGGATGATACGATTTGTGATGGTTTGCTTGGCAAAAATTATGTCTCGGGTAATTGTACCTGTATTTCTCAAGGGAAATCAAATTTCCATCAATATCTGTTGCATTGAATTCATAAATAGATGTGGCCCTCTGCCAGTCCTCTGTCGGGGTAGACTGTTGAAGTAGAGAGGAATAAAAAGATTTAGTAGAGAAATACCAGCTTCATGGTTTGTTTTTTTTTCCAATCATGAACATTATTCAGAAATAGATATGCATCACTCGATATATAACATTTACTGTCAATAACTACAAGTATTCTCACTTTAGAAAAACTGTACAGTTGAGTCTCTGGATGCCACATGATTAAAAGAAATAACATAATTACATTATAAGCACACTGAACCCGACAGAAATAAATTAAAATCAAAACAAGAAATTCTGATAATTCTGTTTCCATCTTTATCTCATTCTTTCTTACCATAGCCTGCAGCAGGACAGAGAAAAGTACTGTGCACCCTAACAGGCGCATGATTGCGTTTCAGTCAGTTCCTCTGAAGGGAGAGAACTTCGAAACACCCCCAGTGACTTCAACTACAACCTCTATGCCGGACCTCACCGCTGGACGATCGTCCTCTTATATACGGAGACGGTGATCATTAACAGAACTGATAGGCTGGGATTCTCCAATAGGTCCCTCTCTGCTGCTGACAAATAAATCCTGATCACAAACGCACGCGTAATGCAGTCCACAGTTCACTGCTTTGTCATAATCTCAGTAAAACTGAGCCATGGGAGGGTGAGCTGCATGTGGCCCGGGCAAAGAGCAAACAAACACATAAACCCATTGTATAATGTGATTAATGTCCAGTAGAAAAGGGGTACAATTTGCACATACACCCTCACACAAAAGTCAGTGCCAGAGCCCAACATAATGTTTTTTTCCCCCCCACGCCTACCAAATAATCATAATCCCAGACAACAAGCGAGTTAGTGTTTCACTTCATTAGTAAAATGGTAAATAAGTCTAGTCAAGCGAGTGAGCTTCAGCAAAAGTGCTGAGCGTTGCATAACAAAAACTTTCATTGGGTAACAAGAAGGTCTAATTTCAGTAAGATTTTCGCATTTTTCTTTACTTTGTGTTTATATACAAAACCAGTCAAAAGTTTTAGAACATCCTATTTTTCTGTGACTTTGTTATTGGAATTCGAACAGTTCAAGCCCAATAATGAAACAAAGGTAACTGACGAGCAGCCAGAGGTTAGAAAATAACCGGTAGTGTGTATTAGAGATATTTTACTTTTGGGTAAATATAAAGAAAATGTAAAAGGTTTATACCTTGTTGATATTATATCATGAATGTTGGACATTTAACTGAAATTATTATGTGATAATTCCTCCATCTCAAACAAATTATTGAAAGAAAATCCAAGCGATGTCTAAATGTGAACAGGATGATAAAGAGGACTGTTTAGATGTTCTGGTTCAATGACACCTTGTTTCTAGATCATCATTAGAGGTCAAGTCATGGTTCTTTTGTAGTTTTTTTTGCAGTTAATCATCTTGTTAGAGACAGTTAAACATTGAACAGTTGTACATGTGCATTCAAAGTTTAGAGAATGTTTAAGTTCGCCAGTTCAAAGGTTTTAGTGAATTTTAGCTACATTCTGACATCATACAAAAAACCTATCCTTATTTTTTTAAGTGTATTTATGTGTTTATATGTGTGTCATTAGCGCTTTCATCAGAAAAGCTTTGTGTGCTGTCAACGTGTAACAGAAAGTGTTTATATTTGACCTAATGCTAAAAAAAACCCTCCAAAAAAGAATGACAGACAGTTTGTGTTTCCTGATAAGCAGCATATCAGCTGATACCAGCAGGCACAACGTCAGAGCCAAGTGGTGATGCAGTGAAATTCGGTGTCAGCTACACTTAAATGTAATGTAGGCTACTTTGACTATCTGTACAACCTTAACTGCACTAACTGTATAAATAATCTTTACATTCGATACAGGCTGACAGACAGAAGTAGGCCTAGTTTATAAACTGAAAATTAAAGCGTACCGGGGTTGTTATCAAAAGCCACGACAGATGAAGTGCCCAAATGACACCATAACTTGTTAAAGTGACAAAAAAGGGGAAAAAAGATAAACAGAAAAAAACAAACAAAAAGGACACACATGCACACGCAAAGGATGCTGTTACAGCTGCGCAGCTCAAAATCTCAGCAGCACTCATAACACATGCCAAGTATAGTGTAGGTTTACGTTACCGTTGGGGATATAACAAAGTACAGTACCATCGCCAGAAGAGCTCCGCTGCTCGCTACAGCCCCAACTACCAAAATAACATAAAGCGGCCTCATTTTGTGAAAGAAGAGGCCACATTTATAGATATTTAGGCCTATTGTTAATTGTCGGTGCACGTGACTCCGCACTGTAGCGTGTTGTGAAACGGCGGTGGGGCGACCTATGGGGGAGACTACGCTGAAGTTAGTTTCCGATTTGTAGCTTCCGATTAGCCATATACTTAAAGGAAAATTCCACCGAATTTGTGGGAACCTAGAATATGATACAGTCACTGTACTGTACAATTATATGATACAATTATATTTTTTAAAAAAAATCATGATCTTGATAAAAAACTACAATATTGTTCGAATCTTAACAGAAATATTCTAAACACCATACTCCATTTCTGATTTGTTAAACTTTTATTCTTGTGAAAATGCAAATTAGCCTCATTTTATTACTTTTTAGTATCTTAGACAGTATCTAAGATACTGTATCTAGACCCCTTTAGACCAGATCTTGATGAAAAACTTTGACTCCTCAAATCTGGACTGAAAAAATCTACACACTCTACAAATTCATAAAAAAACATTTCTGATTTGTGAAACTTTCCTTCTATTTGTGAAAATGATTTAAAGAGAGAGAGAGAGAGAGAGAGAGAGAGAGAGAGAGATGACTTCCGATTGGAAGCTTCTAATTCCCTTTGTTTAAAGGAAACTAGACTAACTTAGACCAGGTCCACATAAAAAACTACAATACAAAAAAATACAAAACTACATACACCAAAAACTACTACTTAATTCCGAACTGAAATATTCAAGCTACGAATCGGAAGCTAACTTCAGCGACGCAGTGGAACGCGGGTGGGAGCTTGGGTGGAAAGGTGAATTTTTAAATTATAATAAAATTATTATTATCATCATCATTATTATTATTGTTGTTGTTGTTGTTATTATTATTGTTATTTTTAAATTTATTTAGACTATTAAGCGACGCCCATGTGTTGTGACGTCATCAACCCACACCGGAAAACGTGCTTGTTGTTGAATCCCATAGTTAGCTTGGGTAGCACTCATTCAGAGCAAATCGGATTTTAAAACTAATTTTGAGCAAATCTATTACTTGAAAGGTTATGGATGACGAAGAGGAAACATATCGGCTGTGGAAGATCCGTAAGACGATCATGCAGGTGCGGCAGATATGAATGTTTTCTTTAGTAGCCTGTTAGCCAAACGTGAAGCTCACATTAGTTAACGGGCTCTAGTGATCATGAGGATCTGGGATTGTGTTGGCTGTTATGTGCCTCTTGAACTTTAGTTAGTTTGTTTTTGTTTTTATCACAGATTTAAAGCAGCAGCGCTAAGTAAGTGATTTAGGTAGCTTTTGTAGAGTTATAAGTGGTTGTTAGTCATTTGGACGCGGTGTATGAAGCAGCCTTTCAGGAAATGGCTTAACATCAGTCGCTGCCTGTGTTACCACCGCACTGTTATGTTGACACATGACATAAAATGTACAGCTTTTAAACATACATATCTTTACCCTCATAGTATATTTTCTGAAGCCATATTTTGGCTAAATTGTTATATCTGTCTAGCTGACTGAACGTGCAAAACCCCTTCGAAAACTAAGAGGCTAACGATGCATAGCTGCAGTATTAACATTTGTTCACCTGTCTTTGCGTCATCAGCTCTGCCATGACAGAGGCTATCTGGTGACACAGGATGAATTGGACCAGACTCTGGAGGAGTTCAAGAACCAGTTTGGAGACAAACCGAGCGAGGGACGTCCCAGACGCACAGACCTCACAGTTCTAGTGGCGCACAATGATGACCCCACTGACCAGATGTTTGTCTTCTTTCCTGGCAAGTTTACCTTTGTTAACTTCGTCTTTATCCAAATGTCTCATTCCCTCTTAGAAACCACGAATGAAAGAATGCTGTTTTTTAAAATTATTATTTTGTGCTCCCTATCAGAGGAGCCCAAGGTGGGGATCAAGACCATTAAGATGTACTGTCAGAGGATGCAGGAGGAGAACATCACACGAGCCATCATTGTTGTTCAGATGGGCATGACACCATCGGCAAAGCAGGTAAATACCTTTATTGTTTATACCATACTTTCTGTTAGGGATAAGAGAAAAAAACATGTGATTATAATGCAACTGTTTTGTCTGTATTTCCATTTCACCTTGCCTAAAGCTTCCCTTAACCTAATGCAAATTTCTGACAGTCTCTAGTGGACATGGCACCCAAATACATACTGGAACAGTTTCTACAACAGGAATTGCTGATTAACATTACTGAACATGAGGTAAAAACCATCACTTCTGTATTCCAGATAACCTACAATGGCTTTCTTAGTTCTGTTTTTAACCCATCGCTCTCTGAACTTTCAGCTTGTACCAGAACACATTGTCATGACAAAAGAGGAAGTGACTGAACTTCTTGCAAGATAGTATCCTTATGCTCACCACACTGTTTATACCATTTGATTTTATTTGCTCATGGTTTGAACATTGTCTTGCACAAATTAGCTTTTATTTTCCTTAACGTGTTGACTCCAGTAAATTAAAGGAAAGCCAGTTGCCAAGGATCCAGGCCGGGGACCCTGTGGCTCGCTACTTTGGCTTGAAAAGAGGACAGGTAAAGTTTTGAGGACAAAATTACTGAATACATGGAAACAAATGAATTCAGGAATTTGGCAAATGAAAACTGTTTAGATGCATCAAGAGATGATTTTGATCCATTTAAAGCATTGCAGTGGTGTTCAGCTCTAAAACTGGGGTGTGTTTCTATCAAATAATATACAAGCAATGTTTTTGATACTAAAACACTGAACATACAGAAGTATTTCTCATTTTCATTCAAAATGAATGTGCGGGTGTGGCCAAACCTGTTTACTGGCAATAAGTTGTTTGGAAGGTTTCCCTTCATGCAAACACAGTGTTTAATGATCTCTGGTTCAGGTTTAGGCAAAGCAGCCACACACACACACACACACACACACAACTGTCAGCAGTCTAGTTCTTTACCAGCAAAAAGTTTACTTGCTTTTCACAAACTTGTCCAGGTGGTGAAAATTATCCGACCCAGTGAAACAGCTGGAAGGTACATCACATACAGACTGGTCCAGTGACATCCAGGTACGTCCTTACAATTTCCTCTGAAAGCTTAGTTTTATTACAACTCAGCTTTCAGGGTCAGTGCTGATGTATTCATGTAGCCAGGTTCTTGGTCAACAAATGAATGTTAATTCTAAAAAAAAAAAAAAAAAAAAAAACTTTGTTTTTTTTTTTCCTAGCTCCTCAGGATCAACGTCTCGGACCAGTGAAGGCAACACTGCAGCATTCATCACTCATCTCTCATGCTTAGTTTGGACATGTCTTATAATTACTGATTTTGTAAAATAAAGTAAAAAAAAAAAAAAAATTTCCTTCGAGTACTTTTAGTAAAATATTTGAAACAGGAAACAAGTACTATATAACGTAGTAGTTGTGGGTGCTTACCTTCTTTCTGAAAGGCATGCTGTAGCTGCTGCAGCTGCCGCGCATTGAAGTCTCTGGAACTGATCTGCTTTAACGCGACTCACCACACACATACTAGTTAGTACTTCCTCTTCCACCCTCTAAAACCACAAAGTGATAACATTGTCACAGCTCATCTAATACTTCTGATCTGGGAATTAATTTCTGCTAAGAATTTAAATGTTGGCACACCAGGAAAAACATTAACGTATAAACGAATCTTTATTAAAATAGTTCAAACATAGATAAAGGTACGAAACAACTTTTCAGTCATAAATCTGAAATAAAATCAACACTTAAAAAGGGAGTCTGGAAAGTTTGCACAATGTACACAGTCTGAAATGACGAAGCTCGTAAAGCCTGAAAAACACCTTAAAAATTAATCTGACAAGACATTTATAATCAGCCAAGTCAAACAGGATTGGTGGTATTAAAGAGCAGTAAGCGTGCAGAAGTTTCCTTGTCTGCAAACAGATTAAAAACTACATCTGATCTTTTACTTCAAGGCTGTGCTCGGTTTTAATTATAAAAGCACATTTTCATCACTCAGTCTCATCTGATTATGATCATGACATCAGACAAACTCGGGCTCGCTGTCTCGGTTCCTCGTCAGGGGTAATTTTTTCCCACACAGGCGTGCCAGTGGAAGCCCGGACAGACTCAGTAAGGGGGGGTAGGGTTGGTTGTTGTTGGACTGGTTCACATTGAGCTCTGCAAGGGAGGCGGTGAGATCCTGCTCCGCTGCTGTATTATCGTCATCAGGGGGTCCGCTGTTTGGCAGAGCAGGAGGGTCTCCTTCCTCTGGATGCTCATGGTCCTGATCTATGTCCTGCTCGGGGTCGGTATGGGTAACGGACTGACTGGACAGGTCCAGGCTGTCCCTGTAGCTCAGCTGGTCGTCATCCATGCTCACCTCGCTCTCCTGCTTCATCAAGCTGAGGGTCCTCTGGCTACTCTCATCCAGCTCCGAGTCCGAGTCGGGGAGCTGTTCGCTGGAGCCCAGCGAGCCCAAAGAACTCTCTGAAGGAAAAATTTTTCAAAAAAGTGTAATTGTTTGTTTCAACTTCAAAAACAGCATCAACTCATTTAAGGAGAAGGTATGAAGTTATTTCATGATTCCCTACAGACGAACATACCACATCCCTCCTCCAGCTTGTTCTGCTCCTCTCGGCTGCCATCATCCTCTCCATCAGCAGAGCTCTCCATCTTGTCACATACAGGACTTTCCTGAACCAGGAGGAAGGAAAGACTTCAACTTTGACTTGTTTTTCTTTTTAGTCTTATGCTACAAACAGTGAAATCATTTTTTAAAAGTGGAAATCTTAAATACTAATTATTCTGGACGTTCAATAAGTTTCTTTTTCCTTTAAACCAATATCCTGGTTTTGTCAAACTTAATTTCCAATACAGATTTATGCAGACAACTGTGAGGTTGTATCCTTCATATTTTGACTTGATGAGAGGAGACGTAGCTGAAGTCAGATGTATATACTGTATTTTCCGGACTACAGATCACATTTTTTCATAGTTTGGCAGGTCTTGCAGTTTAACAAATCATTAAATGTTCATTCATACTGACTGATTGGGGTGTGCCATCCTAAATACGCAATTTGATTACAATTTGACTCAAATGTTTATCACATATTAATGATCATTATAAGATTAGAGGCATTTTTTTTCCCTTTCCTTCTCAATTTTAAATCAGTTTCTATTTATAGTAAAAAGAAAAAAGTATATAATAGTATTAGACCACATTTTCAAGAAAAACAATACTTTTTAAAACCTAAATCATTAGCAGGGTTTTACAAATTTATGCACCTGCAGATCTAAAACAAAAACAATGAGGTTGTTCAGCTCATTTATTCTGAGCTGCTATAAAAGTTGCTTACTAGCTTTCACGTAACAGACCCGACTGAATTGCTGCACTGTTAACGTCAGCTAGCATCGTTTTCGTTCTGACTGGAAGTTCCACCCGGACGGTCCGTCCTCTAAAGCAGTGGTTCCCAACTTTTAGCCACGGCCACCAAGATAACGTACTTTTGTGTTTGCAAAGTTTGCAAATGCCAAATTTAGATTTTTGATATGTATTAGTAATAACTTAATTATTGATGCAATAATTAAGAAATGAACTTATATTTCACAGATTAATCTCTTTGCAGTAATGTGTTCATTTTGATAGCCCTAAAGTCCCCACATTTATTTGATAAATGTAGGCTCTATTTTTGTTTTTGAGTGAGCTGATGACCCCCTGAAATCCTGCAACCTATATGGGGGTCCCGACCCCCAGTTTAGGAACCACTGCTCTTAAGTATTCAGGCAGCATGCGCATTTTCAATGTTACTGCCACACTGTGCAGCCGTATTCTGGTCATTTAATTATCATAAAAAAACTACTAATACCTTTTGGACATTTATGAATCGTAATGGAATCGGCATGTGCCACAGGGTTGCATCGATTTAATCCTGAATTGGCACATCCCTGCTGTCTGACATGAACCAAGTAAACATTACTGTCTAACTCTACAAGAGGCTGTTTTAAGTTGTGAGTTACATTCTGCCTCGAGTACAAAGATCTGAGAACAGCCTTTTCTCAGCCAGAGGAGTTCATTTTGGACGTTGGCTGTACCGTCTGTGCGGTGGAACAACTCAAACATGTTTATCCTTATTTAGAAAGTTTATGATCATTTACAGGCATCAACAACAAGATGCTGATGTTGAAGTTTTTTATGCCTTAGTGATATATGACCATGAATGTTTGTTGCGTCTTTAAAAAAGTAAAAACTAATACAGATAACTTCTGATATTACATTTTAACACCCAAATCGGCCGATAATATCAGACATCGCCGTCTGTGGAATGCCCTCTCAGACCACCTTAGGGCCCCACAGACGGTGGACTGTTTTAAGAAAGGGTTGAAAACTTTCCTTTTTAGAAATGCTTTCAATTGCCGATTTTTAGATTTAATTTTTATAATAAGCTACGTATGCCTTCAAATGTATTGATTTTAATGATTGTCTTTTACTCTGTTTTAATGTTATGGTCTTTTTTTTTTTTTTATTTTGTTATACTTGTATAATTAGGGCTCTGCATTTCACCCATCTCTGTACTGTGAGTATCAGAGAGCAGTGGGCTGCTACTTAAAGCGCCCGGGGAGCAGTTGGTGGGGGGTTAAGGACCTTGCTCAGGGGTCCACAGTGGTACACCCAGGAGTCGTGTCGGGGAATCGAACCCGTGTCCTCCGCGCCCAAGCCCACGGACACTACCACTGGGCTATCCAAACCTTTGTTTTAATTTTCTCTTCAGCTCTTTTTGAACTGTAGCACTTTGAGATTTGAATTCAAATGTAAAGTGCATTACAAATAAAATTCATTATTATTATTATTATTATTATTATTAATTATTTTAGGACAACTTCAGGACAGTATTTGGAAAGTCTTTGTTCTGTTTTTTTTATCCTTTCTAGCTTTTAAACGTAAAATGGCGGGTTAAAAAAAAGAGAAATCCCCACCAGTGAACCCATTCACTCCCATTCATGATGAGTGATGGTTACGTTTCTGAAGAGGATGGGTCCTACCTGCTGAGTGGAGCTGGAAGCGGAGCGGGAGGTTTTGTTGGACTGAGCGGTTTTGGACTGGAAGATGGATGAATAGAAGACTATGAGGGCCTCCACGATGCGGGCCTGGTGGGGATAATCAACCAGAGAAGACAGGGATATCGTGGCCCCAGTGGGACGGGGACGCATCAAAGAAGGTCCAAACACAATCCCCAAGTTACTGGGACTCATCTTGTTATCTTCCTCCAGCTCTGCAATCCTGACGAGAGGATTTAAAAAATAAGAAAAATCAGATCAGTAAACTTGATAACTTAAATCTGGTAGTTTTTGTTGCTTTGCCTTCACACCACTGATCAGGTACTAACCTTCGAAGGTGGCGAACAATGTAGCGCAGCGTTGCCATGTTAGCCTTGGGCAGCTCCTTCAGGAGTTCCCTCAAGCTGTTTACCAGGACCAGAACCTCTGGGTCCGTGTCAGGACCCTGGTCTACCAGCTCCGGCCCTCTGACCACTGCTGGGCTGGTGGTGCTGGACTCGGCCTCCTCTGCCTCCGGTGAGTCTCCCTCGCTCTGCAGGCTCTCCTTGGCCAGACCCATCAGCTTGTTGTACAGATGGAACGGCATGATGGGCTCCGGTAGCTGGTGCGGTGAGGAACATGTTAGAGCGGCAGAGTCAAAGTCACGACCGCAGACAATCCAGATTACTGTGTGTGGAAACAGCAACTAGCAACATCAACTAATCAGCTGTTGTGTTTTTATTTATTTGCACAGTATGAAAATAGAATAAAAACATCAAAAACATAAAAACAGATGTCTCCTAAAACTGTTATGGAAAATCTCCCCTAAACGTTAAAGAAAAAAATATTCAAACTGACAAAAAACTTTATCACTAAAATACAATACCAAGAACGGAAATATAAAAGTAATGATCAAAACAAAAAAGAAAGTAATCCATCAAATAAAATCCCCAATTAGTATTGTGTATGTATGAATGTACACATGTAGTATATACAAAAAGTATGTGTGCTGTGTATTTATCAAGCACAGACAAAATTAAGAAAAGGAAGAAAAAAAATTGTCAAATATACATGTATATGACAGATCATCAAAACCTCACAAAATCCAATAAAAATGTCTCCTGAATCTAGGCAATTTTATCTTTTAAATAAAAAGGAATTTCTGGTAAAGTTAGGAAAGTTAGCCTTCTGTGGATTTTGCTTTAAAATCTACAACTTAAGCTTTAGCTTATGTAAATATAATAACCTAAAAAATATAGTAAAATGAGTCCCCTCCCCATGTGGCGACTATGTGCCGGTGTGAGTGCGTACCTGTCTGAGGTAAAGCTTGAGGACGTTGCTGATGTCGTGCGGCGAGCACTGAGACAGCTCCACCAGCTCTTTGCCGTTCTCAAAGGCCTGGCACAATTTCTCCACACGAGTTTTCACCCCGTTTACCCTGTAAATTCCCTGAAGGGAGGAAGAAAAGGTCCATATGCAAAAACTTCAAATCACTTCTGACTGTAAGAATACTTAAATGGTCTTTCCTCACCTTCATCTTAAGTGCACGTCTTTCGATCTCAGAGATACACTTGGTGATGATGAAGGGGATGCAGTCGCTGGCGCAGCTGGCCACCTGAGAGAAGTCCCTGCCAAACAGCTGCAGGCGACCCTGCAGCTTCTTATGGCCACACTGGATGGCCAGAGTCTCCAGGCAACGCTTGTGACACGCCAGGAAACACTGGGAGGACATAGGAAAAGTTGTCATGACAACAGCCCACACAGACTCACACAAGGAAGCACGAGCAGTTGGGTTGTGAAGAATAAAAGAGAAAAGTTATATTTACATCAAAGAAACTTAAAAAAAAGTAGCTATGGTATGCAGAGATTACAATTTTTTAATGCATCTGTATTTATAAAGTGGCTGTAAAAAAAAAAGGGGGGGGGGGGGGGGGGGGGGGGATATAATTCAAACATCTTTCATCCTGATTATTACACAGAAATACCAGAGGGATTAGAAAACAAAAAGGACAGCATATCACTGTCCTTTAAGTTGTGACAAAAACTATTATAAGACATGAAAATAATCCGTTACATAGATTTCATGATGTTTCCTCATCTTTCTATCAGATTCTCTCTTTCATAATGTTACAGAACATCGAAGCTCTCTGTGTGGCCACCCGAGCTCAGCAGACGACATCCCAGCAAATATGAGATATTGTAGTTTCTACAATACAAATACAAAATACTTTTATTCAGCTGAGCAGTCACTTTGACTTTTATACTTTTAATTTACTTTTATCTGTTTATTTCTACAGTTTTTATTGTGTTGCTTTTATTTATTCATTGTTGACTTTTGTTCTGTAAAGCACTTTGGTTGGCCATTGGCCTTTTATAAAGCCGACATTGACATTCTATTGTCCCCAAAGGGAGATTTAAGTTACAGCATGCGTAAAAAAGATGCATAAAAGAACATAAATATATCATATAATTATTCTATTCTATATAAAACTTATTTGCAAATTAAAAACACAGAAGAAGACATGAAGATATTGAACATACCGCAACCCTGAAAGGAGATATTGCAAAGATGATTAAATTAGCGTTACAGATTATGATAAGTAGTGGTGGGAAAAGAATGTAGATACACTGAAATATTGTGATATTTTTATATGCTGATATCATGTCAATATTTAAAAACATGGCATCAATCTAGTTTACCAACAAAATCTGGCGAGATTTCGTCTGTTATAAAAACCCGCAAGATTTCGCAACAGAACTACGAAATGTCGCGAGATTTAGTTTGTAAAATAGATATATGTGTTTTAAAATATTGATATATCTTCATATAAAAATATTGCGATATTTCAGTGTATCGATATTTTCCCATTGCTAATGATAAGAGATTACAAATAGACTAACAAATAATTAAAATCAGATGTAAAGTTGTGAAACAAAACATCGATCAGCTGAACAGCTGATCTGAAATTTAAACAACTTTCTGTGTCCAAGTTTGTGTTGGTCCATACAAAGTTCAGGTGATTCATTCAGATTTTTATTCATAAACTTGTAGGGAAAACTCTGATTCATCAACTCTGCAGTGTTAGTTTAAAAAAGGACCAATGAGTGTGCAGTTCAACACCTGCTTGATTTAATGTAGTGTAATAAATATAGAGCTTAGAGGGTTCCCTTTTCTGCGAGTGTACAAGTAGAAAAATAGATTCAACTGTGAGCTGAGAGGAGTCAAACACCTTGAGCTCTTCTTGGCAACATGAACCGATGTTCGTGAATGAGACGGAGACTAGAACCGATCAATGAAAGCAGAAGGGCTTTCATTTAATAATGGCAGAAAATAGTCTGCATGAAAGGCAGCTCTCTAAAGCATGTGCAGAGATTATTATCTGGATAGAATGTGGGATTTGGACTGCATGTTTTTGCTGTGACTACCCTGATTCATTTAGATTTGTCCCCGTTTGTCTTCTTCAAGTTCCTTCTTTCAAGCCCCCCCCCCCCCCCCAAAAAAAACAAAAAACAATGGCTGGTGCTTTTTATTTTGTTTGTCTGATCATACTTAAAATGTCTCTGAACTCGATCAGGCGTGAACGTTAGAAGCACTGATGAAGAACTCACCTCCTCACACTCGGCTCCCTGGAAGTAAACGTAGCTGTCACACTCGCGGCACTTGGCGGGAGTCCGTAGCTTCCTCAGCCGATGGGTCTGGGCTGCTTTGGACAGGCCGATGTTCCGGAAAGGTCTGGTGGACACCACCACGTCTGGATCCATGCCGTTGATATCTGCACAGAACAGCCTCCATCACACACTTGCTCCGTAAGAAGCCCACACAAGACAGGCGGCCAACTTGTGATTCAACAGCTACACTGAGGGGAGGAAAAAATCTGCAGATCTTACTTGAAGATTCAAATGAGGAAACATTTCCATCTTTATCATCTGCATCATCATCGGATGACATCGTTCCAGTAGATGACGTCCGAGCTATTTTAGCAATGTCACCTAAGACAGAAAATACAATCTGAACAACTTTCAAGGATTCAACATATTATTATAAAAGAGATATTGTTATTAGTGTCAGGTTAAACTACAGCCAAACTCACTAGTGCTGGCAGTGGGAGAATCCAGGCCTCCATCTCCTCCAACGCTGTCATTGCTTACAGTGGAGCCCCACGACTTGTGACCCTGCTCTGGGATGACAAAGGAATCACGAAGACAGTGGTCAGATACAAACAGCAGGTCTACTGGACACGGTTCACACTCCACGTGAAGCCCGACTCACTCTTGCGCTGAGCCTCTGATTCTGCAGCGGCTGGATCCACGCTGATGGCGGGACACTCGCTTTGACTCGTATTCGTGTCAGTGTTGAAGCTGTCATTTCTCGGTCTGTGGCCGTGGCTGCAACCATCAAGCAGAAGACAGGAAATAAATTGTGTGTTTTTTCTGTTTAAAATGCTGTTTAAACTATGCATAAATAAATAAGCTGTTCATGAACATGTCATTCGCCAAGTGCAAGACTGCTGTTAGTTTCTGTCACTATAAAGTCTAGAAATGGAGAGAAATGGACTGGATATCATTTGATTTTGTGAAAAACTGGTTTCTGATTCAGAAAAAATTCTTGAACCATTGAGCTCTCAACAGAGACCAGCAGTAGGCCTTACTGTGATGATGAGCTGGAGGGGGAGTATGCTTCAAACGTGTAGTGGACGGTGGGCTGCTCAGGCAGCTGTAGATCTCGCACGTGGGCGGCGTATTGCTGGCCGGGGTCGTACAGTTTGCTGCTCTCACACAGAGTCTGGTAATGGACCGGCAAGGCCACCGTCTGCATGTGCATGAGCTGGTAGTAGGAGATGGTGGCCTGGAGGAGGAAGGCTGGGAGTTAAAGATGAAGGCTTCATGCATTTCTGAGCAGGGTGGGGGGTTGTGTGTGTTGGTTCTGACCGAGCGGAGGGTCTGATCGCTCTGCTTGATGACATCCTGCAGCTGCCTCAGCACTGTGACCTTCGTGTGTTCAAGCTCCAGCTGTTGAGTGGTGGCGTCTGCGATACAGGTACGATAGGTGGCCTCTGCTTCATCTGCCTGCACACACACACTTCAGTTTTACACGTGTTCACCCTTTTTCTCCTTGCTTCTAACACAGATCTAGGATGAATCTGTTGCTGCCTCCAGGTATGTGTTTTACCTTGTTACGAGCCTCTTCCTCCAGACGTTTCTTCTTCTCTAGAGACTTTGCGGTGGACCCCCCTCCCTCCTCCTCGGCTCGGCAGGTTGCTGTCTTGGCCTTCTCGTGCTCCTCGCAGCGGCCCACGTAGGCCTGCTTGGCCTTCCGCAGGTTCGCCTCACACTCCATCTAAGTATAGAAAAACCAAACCCATGTCTTTGCGTCTTCCTCTCGGAAAAGAGTCACATTCGAGTGCATGCACCATTAAAAAAAAAGATGATACCAGTTTCCTCTTGGCTCGAATCCAGTGCTCCTTGATCTCCTTCCGCCTCTTTTCATGCTCCTGCTTGCGCTGCATCAGAGGCTGTATGGGCACAGCAACGTGAGAGTTGGAAGGTTGCAAGCAAAGTTACTGTTGTAAGAAAGCGGCTCAAAGATGATGCAGCGGTGTGTGTTGGAGTTACCTGGATGAAGGTCTGGTTGTGCAGGGTGGTGGTGGCCTGCTGCAGCCCAGCGCTTTGCTCCTGGTCCTGCTCCAGAGCCAGAGAGTAGATGGAGAAGAGGGGCATGTGGGGCTGGAGGGAGCACGTGAAAATATTTGATGTTAATGACAGAAGATTTACAGTTAACAGCAGAAATCTTTCGTCTGATTTTTTTCCCCATCTGGTTGAGTAACTTAAATGAGCTTTACATGTGTTATGCTGTGTTTGCAGGACTGATATAATCTCTGGAGGCCTTTGGAGAACTCCAGCTCTGGTAAAAACAGAACAACAAAGCCCGTTAGCACCGACACACTGGCATCCAGCTGTATTTATTATGAACCGACGCAGCTGGTAAAATAAAATAAAATCTGTGGGACTTCCACTTACCCAGCGAAGTTCTCTTTTCCACATAGCACATCAGGTCCTTCATGTACTTGGAAATGGTCTTGGCATAAAGCAGAGCTGAGTCCACCCCTCCCTCGCTGCGCTGCAGAATCACATCCGCTTCCTCAGCTCTGCCTACACATCAACACACCAACACTTGTTACTGCACTAAGAACTGGTTGCTAGGGCAACAAACTGTTTTTGTGGACTGATCTGTCAAAACTGAAAGTTTGCATCTGTGGTGTGCACAGATGCAAATCATCCATCCATCACTAAAGATGCAGAAGGGATAAGTTACTTATCTGCATTCAGCAAACAAATCAACAAAGGAGATGTTTTTAAAATTCTCCGGTTAGATTAACAGCTGTCTAATGCATTATAAAAACCTGCAAGGATGGTGGTAAACCATTGTCTCTGAGGAAGAAATGTAGCCAGAATCACATGTTTGTGGATTTTCTGTGATCTGATTTCAGCAGTCATGTTTCTTAGTAAAAGAAAGGGCATTTCCACACAATCATTTCACAGAAAACTGAAGGAGCTGGGACTAAACAGCCGAAAGAAAACCACTTATCAGTGTGTCTGATCCAAAAAAGAAAACATACAATATAAGACTTAATTCTGCTAGGAGTAAAAGTACAAGATAATGTGGTATTTCCAGAGTGATTGGTAAGTCAGGATAAGGCGAGTGACAGATGAAGTGCAGCACCTGTCGCATCTACTTCCTCTTGTACAGGCCTGTGGGGCAGTTTTACAGTAAGATGGCAACATTTTCCCCTAAAAATAAGCGAAGCTCACAAGCTGAATGAACATTTGCTTCAGTTCAAACTGTGAAAATGTGGTTCAAGAAATATGAGACATCTTTATGCACACATTTTGAGCATCTTTGGAATATACTGCCAGCCATCCAACACAACAGCATGCTAAAGGTGCTCCAGCAAAGACAGTGCACTGCAGTATTTACATCAGCAGGGGGGGGAGTTTCCATCCCAAATCTGGAACCACTGACATGAAACCTGATCAGAGGCTGGATTACTGCCATTTATTATCAGTAGCTGCAGATTAAACATTTCTTATTGCGTACCCATGTCCTGCAGGTCGCTCCGGAAGTGCCCCCCATCGGCTCCATGGCCTGTGGCAGCGTACAGGTTCTCCATCGACTGCAAAGAACAAGGATTGTTCATCCTTCTACACCCAGTAGAGAACCTTATGTCCAGAGTATAACGACGGCATGATGGGAGACGGTGTAAACTCACCCTGCTTTTCTCAGTGGGCAGCAGCGAGAGCAACGTGCTGCTGTCCACTTCTCCCATCAGCAGTTCAGACACGCTGAGGAAAAACACAAACTGCCTCTCAGAAACAAGATTTATGAGCATTTATTAAATAAAAGTCATTTTTTAAAGTGAAAGCAGAAAAGAGGAAGCGGCTTGAAGCTTGTGTGAAACCTCTGCAGGTACTCTACCCGACGACAGGAAGTGCTTTTTCTATCAGATTCAATCGTTTAAATGTAGATATGGTCATGTTTTCTGCAGGATTTGTCATCAGTCTTCTTTTGAAACCAAGTTGTTTGGTGGAGGACAGATGGAAAAACTTAAAATGAGGGGATCTCCCTCTTGTTTTCTGGTCAAAGCAGAAAACAAGTCGAACTGAGTAAAAGCGGAGGAGGGAATGAGGAAACAGACTCAGGCAGATTTCAACCGTCTATGCCAGCTCACTTCCTCCTGAACCTCTCAGACGGTTGTCTAACCCTGAGGTGGCACAGATGAACAAGTGATAGGCTACTGGGGAGGAAAAGGAGAAAAAATAAATAAATTTAACAACTTTCATCTAGAAAAACTGACTTTTCTCACACAGGTTTATCATAAAAATGTCAGTGTAAAACAAAACCAACAATCTTAAGAATTTAAAAACTTGATTCCTTTACTTTCATGTTTTTGTCTCAAATATCTTGAACAAAGCGAGCGCTTTCACTGTTCAGTCCGTGCAATCTGTTCATGTAATACTCAGGTAGTCAACAGCGTTTTCACATTTTGGTTTTGTGACAGAAGATGAAAAACCACTTCCTGTTTTCAGCTTTGTCTCATGCAAATGTGTCACCATCACTGCACTTCTCCCTCATTCCTGACACACACACAAATACACACCGCCTGACTGCTGTGTACAAAAAAATAGATTAAAACCCATTTGGACACCAGTATGGAGTGTCTGGAATAATAAGCACCATTAACCTGCCAGCTTGTGTGTCAGATACTTACTTGCTGCTAAAAGCAACTGCAATGGTTTCAATTGCTTTCTCAAAGTCCTTCTTGTCTGCCTCGTTGCAGGCCTCATAGTGGAAACCTGGGGGTGGGGGGGTCATCAATGTGGTTAGGGTTTTATAAAAATAAAATAAAAAAAAACTCCTGTCTCATTTTGATTGGAGCCATTTAGTCTTTACTGACCTTTAACCTTGGATATGAGTTTCCCGGCAGCGGTGAGGATCTCCACCGTGTTGAGCAGCGGGTACGTGTTGATGACCTGACGCAGGACCCGCAGCACCTCCCCCAGACATTCGTGGGCCACGGGGCGCTGGCTCTCCTTACCTGCGCCACACGGAGATGAAGGTGCTGAAACGACGAGCAGCTAACGGGCTTTAAAAAGGGAACCGTGCCAGAGGTTGTGGATGTTAAAGCCAACCCACTGAGCTCAGTACTGCCAGCTGTGGATCCTTCTGGATGCTTTTCATTAACAAACTTGCTGCAACTTGAGTTTTGATGCAGAGGTTAGTTTTGTGTGTTAAACTATGATGTTGGGAAGACTGGGAATGTGTTGGTTTGTGGCGCCCTCAGGGCTCTGCTGTCTGAAGCTTTATGACGCTGCAGGCACGACAGTTTTTACAGCATCAGTCAAGTTTGGCTTCAAAACACATTTAGATGTAGCAGACTTAAACTCACAGTTAAGAGTCTATTTTGCAACAATTTCTCTGCTGGATGTTTATGCAAATTAGCTCTTATTTGCCTACTGAACCTTTAAAAAAAACCTCTATACTCTGAAGGTTTTACAAAAGTGATTTGCTTATTACATTTTATGCTTTTTATTATGATTATAAAATTATTACACGTTTTTCTGGCTGTTGACTGCATTCTCGCATTTATGGAACAGTAAAGAGAAGCTCAAACCCCCCCCCCCCCATGGACAAACCTGAAGTAGTAGAAATGTCACTATCACATGACAGTTTGGCTTTGCTGAAAATGAGCAAGACAACTGAGACAAAAACAATTATTTTGCTGCATTTTGTTTCCTGTTTTAATGAACCACTCATGCTATAAATCCCAGCTTCTTTTCTTGAAGGTTTCATTTTACTTATTTTAGTTTAAACCAACAGTTTTAGGTAAAAATTGTTCAAGAAATTAAGCAAAAAGTTTAAGTTATGTAATACAGCGAGTAATAGCTTGACATTTTTAGAGTTTGTTTAAAATCAGGTAGAAATCCACACTGAATAAAATAAGGAAATGTGTGTAATCATCAAACCATCTTGCTGATTATTAAAGAAGCATTTTGAGCCAATTTTAACCCCCGATGTTTTTTTTTTTTATAAATGCAAATAAAATCACAGCATATTTGTTTAAATATTTAAATCTTTTAGAAACGAAATGTTTGAAGAACAATGCTTTCATTTTTCGACCAACTGAAAAACCAGCCTTTTTGATGATGATGATGATGATGAGCCTAAACGTCACCGAGCTCAGTGTTGCTTCGGGGTTTTTAAGCCAACCAGCTGCTGGCAGAAGCTTCATAGTTAGTGTAGTTAGCAGGGAGGCAAGTGCTTTCTGGAAAGACCCCCCCCCCCCCCAAAAAACAAACAAATAAAAACAATTTGTAGTGTCTGTGTGTCATGACCCAGAATAATGTCTGATAATGGCCATCCCATTGTCAGACAGGTCTTGCAGAGTCAGCTTTAATGCCCCTGATGACACATTTTCATCCTTTATCCTCATTTCTCTTCAGGTTTTTGTCAACTCTTTTTTCTGTCTAATGTTGCAATCTCACACTCCTCTCGCAGCCTCTTGCCAGTAAAAGCAGCCCAGTAAGAGAGGAGGCCAGAGGCCCGCTGGTCCATCCTCCCACACTATGTCTGAAAATGTGTGTCAAAGTGTTGCAGCAGCACACAACCAGAACAAAGTGACCTGAGCGCGCTGCAGTGCCAGAGAGGATGTGGTCCTTTCTATTGTTTTGTAAGATTAGAAACCAGTTTTGGTGCTGTGCTACATCTGCTTTCTGTGGCAAACACAAAAACAGCTTGTTTAGGAGTTCATAAGAAAAGGTAAAAGATAAAGCAAGGCTTTGCAGCACAAGACCAAACTCCAAATCAAGAGGAGCTCTGGCCGGCACTTTGATCATGGTGCTGATAAAGACGAAGTGTGGCGTCACGGCGACGTAGCCAGCCTATCAGGAGGAGGAAGTGTGGACAAGGCCTTTCTGTCATACGGCTATCCATCATGGCTTCCTGTTTAGAAAGCTCACATGGGTGGAGAGCGTGACAGAACAAAACCAGATAACAGAGAGAAACAAAACTTTTTAGGACCTGCTCTAAAAATACGAGCCCCTTCCAACCAGAGGAAAGAACCTGAATCCCCACCGTGCTCTCATGGTTTTACTGCGTCTAGCAGGTGAAAACCTGAGCTGGAGGATTTGGCTGTTTTAAGCTCGGCTACGTTGTGCAGGAAGGAGCATGTGTTAGTGGCTACAGTAAACAAGAAGCTGGCTTCCTGCAGGAGACAAGACTGCGGTCGACTCCGAGGGCGCAGCGGAAACGCAACCCTTCATTTGGAGAGAGGAAGCTCACAGTGAGCTTGCTTGTGCACCGTAGCTCCACCTCCTGCCCTCGTGCACGTAAAAGCACACGTGTTCGCGAACATGGCTGATGTAAGATTGCCAAAATGCATCCATTGGATGCCTCATGTCCTCTTCGTGTGAGGTCTTGTCAAGAAGGAGCGCAAAGGGGAAGAGAGACCAAACACAGTATTGTTCTGCCTGCAAACCCCCCCCCCCCCCAGCAGAAACAATTGCCGTACCTGGCTTTACACGAACACAGACACGTATTTTGTCTCTGCAGTGGTGAAAACAAACGATATTTCATGTGTTCAGCTGTGTGGCTGCAGCGCAGAGGGAAGGTTCCCAGAACACGGCACAGCAGTCCAACTCATCAGTAAATATTTGGGCCCTTCTTGGCGTGGGTTGGCTCGCGCCTGGTTTTCACACTCTCCGTGAACTGCCTCTTACCCTCAGTCAGCACAACATCCTTCAGCTTCTCCACGGCCTCGGCGAAGCGGGCCACGTCCCTCAGCAGGGCCGGGATGTCCTCCACCTCGATGACCGTGCTCTCTGGGGTCTCTGACTGAGGAGACGGGGTCAAAGCTCCTTTCCCCTGGCCTCTCGTGTGCACCCATGATGGGAGGGGGAACCCTGTGGAAACAGGGAGCATCACACGGTTGATTTACCAAAAAAGTCCTCCAGGATACAAAGAAAAAAATATGCTTAATTTTCCAATCTCTTAAAGAATCAGTTCCACATTTGAGGAAAAACTTTTGCAAATCTCTTTCCAATGTGGACTTGGACCACGTGATCAGAGGGCATCACATGTTTGTCCCAAGACTAGAAACTTCCTGGACCTGGTTGCCATTAAAGCGAGTTCAAGCCAAGAAATGGATGCACTAATGGACCCACCATGAAATGGGTCACTTTTATACAAATAAAGCAATAAGATGTACAATTAGACGGTTTCTGCTTTATTCTATTTGAATTCCTGAACATCTGTCAGACATTATCATGAGAAGACATCATCTTTTATTCTTTTTGCACTTTTTAAACTAAACACCTAAAGAAAATATTTAAGAAAATAAACTGAAACCACCTGATGGTTACGGAGCAACTCTACATAACTGTAACTTTACATTTTCAAAGTTTTAAAATCCACCCTGACTGTCAAATTCTCATTTATAACATCTGAGAGCTCAATTTCAGGAACTTTGAAGTCGTGTCTAATAATTTAAGGGTTGAACAGGTGCCATGTTTGTAAAGAATTGTTCCCCATCAGCTCAGGTGTGAACGTACATCATCTCTCTCACACACACGGACACACACACAAACTGAGGCGGACCTGCAGCGCTGGCGTGTCGGCTCAGTGCTGTCGGCCTCTTCAGGGTGGCCACGGGAGACGGGCAGCCCACTCCCTGCATCGAAGCCAGCTTGCCATGCTGAGTGCTCGGGGTGCCCGGGCAGGACAGGGAGGGGTCCTGAAGGCCGACAGGGGTTGGTGTCAGCGTTGAGGAAGAAGAGGAAGAGGAGGGCGAGGAGGAGAGGGTGGCATCGCCTCCATCTTTCCGAGGCTGCTCCTGGAGAATGGACAGCTGAGAGATGAGACACAGATCAGAGAGACGTCCAGCAGCAGGTCTGGTGGCTGCTTCAGCAGCTCTGCTGTTGGTAAACACACAGGAAGACTTTCACAAGATCCCCCGCTGCGTTGAGCAACACTTCCTGACTCCTAGCAGCTACTCTCGGGTGTGGCAAACTAAAGCCTAATAACGGTCTTTTTGAAATAAAAACAGTGGAAATGCAAACAAAAGCAAAAAAAGACAGATGTGCTGAACCTGTTTGTGCACCTTACCCACTAGTATCATCCAGATACGAACTTGACTGCATTTTCAGCAAACTGAGTCTGCTCAAACATCAAAAAATGTAACCCAAATTATCCTCCTTGCCAATCAGAGTTGAATACATTCAAACATACCTGTTTAAGCCATATGTTGTGCTTGTTGGGCAGCAAGTCCAGCCCGTCTTTGCCTTTGGATTCCCCTTTTTTAACTCTCTGACTCGTGGAGTAAGGGTTGTAGCTACTTTTTCCGCCACGTTTCAGCATGCTCCTTCCACCTTACAGCTTGGTACCCATTCTAACTACAGTACAAGGCCACTTCTGAAAGTGGACACCTCAAACCACACACACATACACACACAACAGCCTGTCACTCCTTTAATGCTACTTTTATTATTATTATTTTTTTTAGAGAAATAAAAAAGAAAAAAAAAACACGCCACAGAAGGTAAACTTCCTATGTGCTGCTAAACCACATATGAGTCAGAGTACAATCAAACACTAATTTGAACATTAAGCCCTAGTGACACCGCATAATAAGCCTACTGCAAGTTTCAAGTAGTTTCACATAGACGGTTGTTTTTCTCACCCTGATCGCAGCAGCTGCAAAGCAGAAAAGCTGACTAAAACAGACAAATAAAAAAAAAGAAAAAAGAAAACTTGGATCTGGAGAAACCTGTCTCCAGACACACACACACAGACCCCTGGTCCGGAGCGGTCTCTGCAGCCTGCCCCCTCCAGCTGAAGGTCATCTGACTACACACACTCACACACAGAAAACAGAAGTGATGCTACTCACAGACGGGGCGCTGCTCTGCGGCCCGGGGCTTCCTGCTCGGCTTTTCTTCGAGATGGATGGCGTCTTGATTAGTTCCCGTTTCTTCCTGGTGAACATCTTCAGGGTGCCTTTCCCGTCCATTCCGACTTCTTTGAGTTTGACGTAAAGTCCCCCCACCCACCCCCCAACTCGCCACTTGGGTGCTTTGCCGCTCGCGCTCAGCGGGAGTTCGGTGCCATCCAGGCCGACTCTGCGCCACGGTAACTGTCTGTCTGTCTTCCTCCTCCTGCTGTCGCTCATCGAAGCCGCGCAGGCTCACTGACGGGACGACAGACGGCTCACCGCAAACTGGCTCTGCGCTCCCGGCATCCGCTCTGCGCGCGCGTTAGGGGGGGAGGAGAGGTGAAGTAGTCTACGTTTAGTCCACAAAGTCCGAAGAAAATTAATCACCGCCAATAAAATTAAAAGAGTCCTCATAAGTACCGAAGTTACTATAAAAACAGACAAAGTTCAGGCTGCCGCGAGGAAAACGCGACGCTTCGCCCAAATTCACAGCAATCAGTCCATCCTGACGCACGTGCGTTTCCAACATGTGATCTCTCCATGCACCTGCTCCAGCATCAGAATTACTGACCTGACTTTTCCAAACGTCCCGAAACTACTTTACAGGGTTTAATTTCTACGTTTAATGGGATTTATAAGGAAGAAAGAGTGCTGTGAAAGTTAGAATGTAATATTGTAGTACTGTGTGTGTGTGTGTGCATATATACATATATATATATATATATATATATATATATATATATATATACACATATACTGTATATACATGTACAGGTACTACAGAAAAAAATAGAATATTGTGAAAAAGTTCATGTATTTCTATAATTCAACTTAAAAGGTGCAATTTACATATTTTTTAGACTAATATTATGTGAATCAATGTATTTCAAGCTTTTGTTTGTTTGGATGTTGCTGATTAGGACTTGCAGCTTTAGAAAACCTCAAATTAAAAAATTAAGAAAATTAGAATACTGTGAAAAGCTCCAGTATTGTAGGATCAGAGTGTCACAGTCTACTCAGGTAAGTAATCCAAAACCCTCCATAAGTGCCTCTTGACAAAGATTCACATGTATTCGATGGGGTTCAGGTCAGGTGAGTTTGCGGGCCAATCAAGCATGGTGATCACATGGTTGTTGAACCAAGATTTTGTACTTTTGGCAATGTGGGCAGGTGCCAAGTCTTGCTGGAAGATGAAGTCTGCATCCTCATACAGGTGGTCTGCTGAAGCAAGCATGAAATCCAAAATGTCCTGGTAGACGGCTGCATTTATGCTGAACTTAATGAAGCTCACAGGTCCATTCCTTATGAAGTCCTCCGCACTTTTGAATGGCCCTTTCCTGACCATCTTCTCCAGGCTGCTGTCAGCCCTCTGTCTTGTACACCTTTTCTTCCACACTTCTTCCTTCTGCCTAAGTGTCCATTAATGTGCTTTGAGACAGCACTCAGAGAACAACCAGTTTCTTTTTCTATCACTTTTTGTGTCTTTCCCACCTTGAGCAGGGAGTCAATGATGGTTTTCTGCACAACTGTCAGATCAGCAGTCTTCCCCATGATTGTGAATCCTTCTAAACCAAGACAGGGACTTTTTAAAGGCTTGGGGAACTTATGGGGGTGTTTTGGATTACTTACCTGATTAGACTGTGACACTCTGATCCTACAATACTGGAGCTTTTCACAGTATTCAAATTTTCTTAATTTTTGAATTTGAGGTTTTCTAAAGCTGCAAGTCCTAATCAGCAACATCCAAACAAACAAAAGCTTAAAATACATTTATTCACATATTAGTCTAAACAATATGTAAATTGCACCTTTTAAGTTGAATTACAGAAATACAGTACATGAACTTTTTCAGGATATTCAAATTTTTTGGGTAGTACCTGTAGTGCGGTGCAAAATTTTACATACATCCTATTAAAGACGTAAAAAAATCTGCTGTTAGTGAAATAAGTTGAAATTGAAGACACAATAAATAAAAATTTTAATGAAAAGCATGACACTGATTTTGAATTGTGGTTCAACAAAAAAAACAAAAAATAAAACAAGCAAACAAGCATGATGGAGCTCTAAAGCTAAAATTTTGTTGAGCAACACTTTGAGGCAATCACTGCAATCAGGTGTTTTCTCTAATGCTCAAAAAGACTTCCACATCTGCTGACAGGTATTTTAGCCCACTGTTCATGACAAAGGTGCTCTTATGTATCTGGGACAGTTTTGTTTGCTTTTTAATTATTTCCAACCACAATTCAAAAGCAATATTTTATTTTACTAAATCAGCTTTGTAAATTTTTATTTATTATAAGTGTATTTAGTTTCTTGTTATTTGAATTACTATTGTGAATTTAGCCTTTTCTTTAATTGGAGGGTATGAATACTTTTGAGGACGACTCTGTATATGTGTGTATGTACAGTATGTATGTATATATATATATATATATATATATATATATATACAGTATATACATACACAAAAAGAAAAAATCAAAAAGGGTGACTTTATATAATTTAATTACACATAAATTTTCCATCCAGATGAGATGATTGGGGCAAGACCAAAGAATAAAGGGTAGGGGCTTGGGGGGAATTGGGAAAAATGTGTCCGGATTTCAAAAGGGAAGAGAAAAAAACGGAAAACCTTATGGCCCCGAGGACCCCCCGGCGGCCCTTCCCCTTCCCGGCTTTCCTGGCGTTCCTCCGCCCCAAGGGAGGAGAAACCCCGCAGTTATCCATATTATTACATTCTTTTACTATCAGGCGCTCTTGGACTTTCTTGCAGCCACCGCGCAATACTATACATACACTTTACGTATATCCGTGGCCTAGAAGCCATGTACATAAAGTGTATGCATAGTTTTCCTTTATTCAATCAAATTTCACTCTGTATATTCACATAAACTCAACACAATAAAAAGACATTTGGCTGAATGCAGCTGTTTAAATAAAAGGTATGTAATAACATTGGATGGAAAATTTACATGTAATTAAATTACATAAAATTACCCTTTTGGGTTTGATTTTTTTTTTTTTTTTTGAGTGATATCCATACACACAATACACATCATTTACCTTTAAATCGATGTTGTGCAAAGACTTGTACCTTGCCAATAAGAAACACTTGTCTATAGGGTTTTATCATTTGCTTCATTGAACACTCATTTTGAAATCAAGACACAGTTTAATGTAGAAAAAGTAAAAAAAAAAAAAAAAAAGATAAAAGCTTCTACATACTGTAGTTCATCAATGACCATGAGTGTTTTCATAAAAACAGAGTTGTTTAAAAGGATTTCTATTAATCTAAGACTTATATATTACAACAGTGACAGCAATGGACAGATTGTGCTTCACATTTTTGAAACATGAAAAAAGTTTAAAATACAAAACTAAACAGGCACTTTGTAATTTCATCTGAGAACCCTTTATCTGATGGTAAAATAGTGGTTGCAGTAATCTTGAATTTTCCACTATTTTCCACTTGAATAACAAGGTCCTCTTAAAAAATGTGAAAAAGAACAACAATCACGGAAATATAACAGCGTGTTGAAGGAGTGAAACTGTTATTGTGTCCGTGTTGGATCAGTAGTCAGCAGCTTTAACCATCAGGTCGTCTACAGTTCAGTTGCAGGGCCCCATTCAATGTCCTCATCCTCTTCTTCCTCCTCTTCCTCAGAGCTGTCGCTGCCCTGGATTTGGGTGCGTCTGAACTGGACTGCTTGGTGATGTGCCAGGCTGTAGGAGCAAACAGAGTCATGAACATCAGCAGCAGGCCTCAGTCTTTACCACAAACAGCAGCAGGAGACTTACACCAGAAACGGAGGACCTTTCCTTCCCTCGGTCTCCGCCTGCGGCTCTGCCTGCCGAGTCTTTAAATGTGGGGAACAAATGGAAAAAGGACTTAATTACAATGAAAATCAAGTCTAAATCTAAAAACATGAACACTAAATGTCTTAAAGGAAGCTGTGGTGGTGCAGTTCTGTACTCTACATTAATTTAATCTTTTCTTTAACAATTACTGTGCTAATTATTCTGCAACTGGTTGCTGTTTTTAGTCAGAAAGGACAAATTACAGACTTTGAACTCACCTAAAGAGACAACATTTACAATAATATCAACTTCATGCAAAGAATGATGCAAATAGGTAGTATGAAATCAGTACATTTTTGCATTCAAATAAAAGTTGCAGAAATATATTAGTTTCTTTATCTGTACGTTTCAGACACAGTTCACTGCAGTTTAAATGAAGTTATTACAAAACTGGGCATAAAAAGTAAAGGACACCTGTGTTTGGTTGATTATTTCTCCACAATAAATAACATTAAGTGCATTGTATTTTACATGGTTGGAAAACCAGGTTACTCCCGTAACAAGATATAACTTGTAAGGATTGTGCTTCTATGGAATGAGAACAGAGATGAACATTTGGGAAGCACCCGAAAAATGTGCCCAAATCCCCTGCAATGGTCTTCAGATGGTTTTCATAGAAGCACAATTCTTACAAGTTATACCTTGTAGTAAAGGTGACTTATCAAGTTTTCCAATTAGGTATAAAATAACACCGCTGGTTTTAATAAAAGGTGAGAAATAATAATTAAAAAAAAAAATTCCCTACTTTGTGTGTTAAGTTTATTTGATCGCATCTTTCAAAAATTAAACTTTCCAGGAAACAACTCAGGCCAGATTTATTGGCTGATCAGGTGGAAGTTTGCTTTGTTTTTGCTTTTTTATTTGAAAGATGTCAAAACAATCGCAGAAGGAAAGGAAACATTGAAAAGTTAATTCATCAGCTTAATGAAACATGATGGAAGATGAGATACAAGAAATAATTTAATCAGAGGGAATGTGTTAAAGATTTAATTCCCGTCATTGATCTTTTTTTTCATAAATATTCCTGGATGGGAACTTTTTTCTTTCCACCAACATTAATCTTCTGTTTTTCTGAAAACTGACTTGTCCATATCTTTTAAAACGTCCATATTTACTGAATCATTATAAAACTGTTACAACTAAAACCAGGCGAACAACTGAATGGTGTGCTTAATACTTAATTGACTAATTTTGTATTAAAATGATCATTTTATTGAGCAAACACATAAAACAGATATTCAGGAGCACTTTACAAACCTGCTGTAACTTCTCTTCGATGGCCGACAGGCTGGCGTGGTGTGAGTTCTCCGGTTGCTCCTCAGCATATGAAGGCTGATTCACAGAGTACCGGGTGGTGGGGTCAGGGGCGACAAAATCTGGCGGCCCATCGGACGGAGTGGTGGGCGCAACTACATCAAGAGCGCTGAAGTCAGAGTCTGTAAAACTGCGATGAGCGGGATCTTCCTCCTCCCCGGCACTGGGAGGCGGGCTGTAACTTTCCCGGCGGGATGACCTGGGTTCGGGCACGTGCATCAGCGGAGGGATCTCTTTAATGTACGTGTCAACACTCGGCTCTGGTTCTGTTGCTGGGCTGCGGTGGCCAGAGGCCGGTTCTGATGATCGAGCCAAAGCAGATCTGGTGCCCCTGGAGCTTCGAGGGACTCTGGCTGCGTCCTGCCCGGGGTAAGCCTCTTCCAGGTCCTCGTTGTCGGTGTAGACCTCTCCGTCTGTGAAGGCCTCTCCATCAGTGTCCTCCAGATCACTAGCAGCACTGAGGTAGTCAGTCTGGGTCTGGTCCAGAGCATCTAAATCCTGTTCTCCTCCAGTCTCCAACTGGACGCAAGAAAAATACAGCTTTAGTTTTCCACTGGAAAAGGGTTAACTTAAAAGCCCTGTTCTGGCAGGATTAGTATTGCGTAGGTACCACATGTAATAAATAAATATGATGTCAACGTGCTGCGTATTGCGTGACATCTGCTCATACGAGTTGTGTTTCCATCAGCAGTGCATGATCATTCAGAGACAAATTCGTTGAAATAACTTGCAGACAGTCGTTACCAGTGCTTTAAGAACTTGCGCCATGTCCGCATGTTGTCCAAAATAAACGTTTCTCGCTGCGGGAAAATGCCTTTTACGGATTTTTCAAAGAGGCCTGTATGTGATCCCCCGATCACACCAACTCCAAAAGTAATGTTTTATAAATGATCATGAACATAATAATTTGGAAGGAAAACTTATTTTCAGCCTCCATTCTTCGCCAAAAAGGAAAAGAAATGTATCCAGGAAACAAATACCGCCAAATAACATATTTTCTGTTCAAATTACAGAGATTTTCTAATCTATAGTCACATTTACAGTCATCCTCAGACAAAAACTGCTTCTTTTTGGTGTCTACATACTTGCATCACTATTCCTGTACCAATGACACACATTTGTGGAATAATTAAATTCATAATTGCATTACAATGATTTCACTTTTTTTAACATCCCAACCCCCCCACCCTCATTTTACCGTAATATTTAACTAGTCTTAGGCATATGCAAGAGTCTGTGTGAGAGAAATGTGCTGTACCGTGACTTCAGACACCCAGACAGGTTTGGACTGCTGGTGGCGAATCGTATTCTTCAGATTGTCATACCAGCTGTTTGTATCAGGTTGCAGGTCCACACGAGCTGATGGAAAGATCAGGAGAAAAGACTTAGCATTTTGCAACTAAAAGGAATAAACCCTGGCTGAACCAAGACATCTGTCAGGGGCAAATAAAGGAGAAAGTACTGCTCTTAACTTTGCTTGCACATGAGTATTACCTGAGAAAAGGTGGCTGCAGTGCTTCCTCATCTTAAGTGCCTGCGAGTAAAGGCGTCTGGAGCTCTTGCTGGAGTTGGGGCTGTACCTCTGCCTCATTATCTTGACATCTTTGCGGCTGTGAGGGTCGAGGAACAGCACCATGGGATGGTACTGGATGTAGTTCAGCCTCTCCACTGCAGTGGGAGTGATGTCCAGCAGAGGGTGCTTGTCCTAGGATGAGAGAGAATAAAAAGACCATTGATGAAAACACAGAAACCAGGATGTTTATGCTGCTTAAAGTAAATACAAAAATTTTCATCTATTTGCTTACTGGAGTTTTGACTGTTTGCTCACCTTCTCTGCTATTTTCCTCACAGTTTCCAGCTTAATTACTGTAGAGCTGCTCTCTCCACCACTGCGAGGAACCATCTCTGTGATGATGCAACAGGGAGGAAGAAATGTTAAATACAAACATTTAAGAAGAGCAATTTTCAAAGATGAGGAAGGATGTCATAGTTACCCTTCACAAAGAAAAGGGTATATATCAGAAAGTATCATGAAGAAGAAACCAACCTGCCATCTCATATTCATCAGGCATCTCTCTGACCAGCTTCTCCATGGCGATATCATTCAGAGGACCCAGAATAACAATGGGCCGTTTGAAATTAGCTGAGAAAAAAACAAAAAAAACAAGAAAATCGACCGTATAATAAATTTTTGGGCTAATTATGAACCTCTATGATGACAGAGTGATGATCAGTGTGATGTTCAGGTAAAGAGAGACTTGCCAACCTTCCCTGAGCAGGACTCTTTCATAGGCCGGGAAGTTGCCCTGAATGGTGAGCTGCAGCAGATCCTCGCGGGTCCGTCTGTTGTTCTTCTCATTCTTTTTATTCCCTCTGAGCCCTCGCAGTTTCCAGAACTCTGCTCTTGGCCCCGAGACCGGCCTCTCTCCAGTGGCCCGCTGTGTCCGTTCGATGTGTGCCAGCTTCTCCGCCCTGCAGGAGGCAACGAGGGATACAAAAGTCAATAAGGGGCCGTGATTATAACATAAAGTCACAGTTCCGTCTCGTCTCTTGCTTTCTTACGCATCCTGGTTGGGAATGGTGCCTTTTTCCATCTCATGCAGATCATTCCCCATGCGCACCGCCAGCCATTTGCCTATCTTCCCACGGTGCATCGTGTCCATGACCCTGAACACTTCTCCTCTGGTGAAGCTCAGACCGATGGGGGCGTTTGACTCGTGGTCAAAGTGGGCTCGTATGTAGAAGTTGTCTCCCAGGTTGGACTTGATGATCTTCTTATAAACTGAAGACAGGCAAATTCGGCCAAATCAAGACTCAGAGGAGGCTGCAGGTATGTTGCGATGACTTCAGCTCCACACTTACGGTCCATTTTGGTCTGCGTGCTGATCTCCACCTTTTCTCCTGTGTGGATGTTGAGAAGGAAGTTGGCAGCTTCTTCTCGTGTGAAATGACCAAAGTCAACTTTATTTACCTGAACAAAGTTGGAGAAAAGCCTGTTTTAGTTCCATGCACTGGAACAACCACCTGACGTGAATTATCAAACCTGCATAAGGTCACCTTCATGATCTGGTCTCCCTCTTTTATTCCCTGTTCGTACGCTGGGCTGTTTGGCTGAACTCCGCCTACGAAGATACCCACATCATTGCCTCCCACGAGTCTCAGGCCCAAACTGCGCTCCTTTACAAAAGTCACTGTCTGCAAATCCGAGCTATACCTGAGAAAAAAACAGGAAGAGAGCAAAGAAAACAGATTACCATCATGACTTTTCAGCATTTAGAATCAAATGAATTTGCATCAAATAGATAATAGTCACCCTGGATTAGACGAAGGGTAAGAATCTGGGGGTAGAGAATAAATGGGCTCTTCTGTAGGCTTGGCTGCAAAGATGGTGGAAAGGAAGACACTTCAAACTGATGCAACTCAAGAGAAACTTATAAATTAGCATAAAAGATATAAAAATCTGAAAACACTGAATAAATAATGTGATCTGCAAGCGATGCCCAACGCCTGCTTATGGATTCTGACAGCAGCTTATAAGCAGGCATTTCACTTCAGTTTGAAAAGTAACACACAAAGAGGTTTGTGTTTTATTCCATTAAAACTGTAACAATAAATCAATAAGAAAGCTGCAATCATTCAAGAGTTATTCATGTTACTTATCCAGAGCCTTACAGTAGAGTGGAGGGTTGCTATTCACTGAAATTCCAGACCGGAGTGTGCCGCCTCCATTAGCAGCATGAGGAATACTGCCAAGCAGAGAAGATAAGAGTCTTCATCAGCCCTTTCAATGTTAGGTTTTTCCTTATCTGAAATTGGTTGAGCTATAAATTATTTAGCAAGTTGGAGCTACTTTTACAGAGAATAGGTCAGGTTAACAGGTTTAATCCACTTCAAGGTTCCTTCCCTCAAAAAACTACTTCAAAAAAATCTAACATACATATCCCCCCTTTTTTCCTGATAGGCAAAGGCATTTACTTTATCTGCATGGCTGAGGTCAGATTCAAGCTAGATACAGGCATTCACAAACTGAAACATCATTTGTTACTGAAAACTGACAAATAAACAGCTCGTCATTCTTCGAGGCTACAGGAAGTCTCGTCATGCTGAAAGTGGCCTCTAAAGAAGGAAAATGCAAGAAAAAAGCAGCCTTTTTTAAAGACCCCCAATAATTTCAGAGAAAACTGCTGATCTGATCCACTATCTGCATGAAGGAGGTAACTCAAGAAAATATTGCTCCATGGTTCTAATATTTGGGATTTCTCCATCACACAGCTTCATCTTCCGCTACAAATAAAAAAAGCCTCAGATTGAACCGATGTGTCAAGAAGATTTTCACGCCTTCCCTTTCTTTAGTTTCTGAGGGTTAAATGGTCAGTCTGCTGTACCTGCGGTGGCTCCGCTCTCGCTCAGAGCTGCCAGACCTCCTGAGGTGTGAAAGCTGATCGGACTCTGAGGAATCTGAACAAAGACATCAGAGACTTCATTATGTAATCAGTACAGTACAGATGAGGAGGACTATGGCACAGAAGAGTAAACTGACCATCAGGAGGTGGTCTGATGGGTGATGGAGCCCGACGTGGAGGTTCCTGTTTTACAGCGACTGAAGGTGAGTTTTTCGGCGCCAATCTGAGAAAAACATATGTAATAGTTTGTTTAAACCATGATTAAATCATTCAATAATATTCTTAAGTAGAGGCTGTTCATTAGTGACAAATAATGAGAAATATTCATTTTCAGAGAATCACTTTTAAAGTGTCAGAGGATATAAAATGTGTAATGTTTTTGGTTGCTAGGAGTTGAAACATTATGTGGTGCAATCTTAACAGGAAGTCCCGTCATGTGCACCAGTTTGTACAGAATGTTTAAGAGAAACACGTGTTTGTGTTGTGCATTTCTCATCCTTGTTTGTGTTTATCAATTACTTCAATTATTTTCAGTTTTAAACTAATAAGTAGAATTGCTTATGTGTAGTTTTATACTTGTTCTTGCGTTTCATTTTACTGCATAATAAACTTTTCAATGCATTTCCTAAAGTATGATATTGATATGCATTTGCACTAACTGGTGAATGGCAAGGCAAGGCAAGTTTATTTGTATAGCACATTTCATGTACAAAACAATTCAAAGTGCTTTACATAAAACACGTCTGTTAGTAACCACGAAAGGATGTCTGATATCATCAGCCTACCAATATTATCCGCCAATATCTGCATTAAAATGTGATATTGGAAAATCTCGGGGAGGTTTTTTCGGATCGATATTTTTTACTGATGAAATCTCGCGAGATTTGTTCCATGAGCACTGGTCCAGCATGTAGAAAAGTCCCAGTTATTGTTAGAGAACTTCATATCCCAGCATTCCTTTTAGTTATGTGACTACGTGCAGCTGCTGCTGCTGCTACAGACTGACTTGCTTTGAAGCTGCTTATAATATGTCTGGTTTTAAGTTGTTGGTTAAGTTATGAAGATGTCAGAAATATTGTAATCAGCCACATGTTGGCTAATACCTGCTAGTGTCTGATAT
Source organism: Atherinomorus stipes (assembly GCA_023101725.1). Classification (NCBI taxonomy): domain Eukaryota; kingdom Metazoa; phylum Chordata; class Actinopteri; order Atheriniformes; family Atherinidae; genus Atherinomorus; species Atherinomorus stipes. The sequence continues at coordinate 169,099 of JALJCO010008701.1, forward strand.
GGCAGCCAGATGTCCAAAATGAACTTCTCTGGCGGAGTTAAGGATGTTTTGGGATCTTTTGCTCTCAGTGCAGAATATAGCTGTATTTCTCAAAATATGAGAGATGCAACCTCACAGTTGTCTGCATACATTTGTATTAGTTGATACCGCAAATTAAGAGCTAGACAATAATCGGATATCGGTAAAAAAGCCAATATCGAACATCCCTGGTAACCACTTATGCAAAATCAGCAGTACAAGTCTTTTAACACAACTGACTTAACATCTGGAGAAACACCTTTTCCAAGGAGGCCAACATCTATTTCTGTGCACCGACAGATCCGGTCAGTTCGGGAGGATATTTTCATCTTACTATCAACAGGTATATAAAAGGACTGCAGGCGTTCTTGTAAAGAGTTTGTATTCTGCTTCCATCTTGCTGGAGTTTATCCAAACAGACTGCAGGTTTACCATCAGCGATGCGGGCTGATCTGTGTAAAGTTTAAGGTTTGGTTTCAAAGGTGATGTTTATACAAAAAGTATTGACTTAAGAAACTTGAACTGTGTCTCTTACGTCACTGTATTTGCTTACCTGCTATACTGACTAAACTAAACTTGTGTGGATATAAATTTTGTCAAGTCAAATTTGTTTTATAAAGCGCTTTTCACACATAAAGCAGCACAAAGTGCTTTGTATGATCTCTCCCCACACACACACCCACAACCATTTCTGCATATAAAAAACACAAGCCTGCTCACACTCTATAAAGATAGCCAAATTAAACACACACCAAATCACACATTGTACTTCTATCTTTGTGAGGACAATCATTGACATGATGCATTCCCTAGCCCCCAACCCTGACCATCACAACTGGTTGCCTAAACCTAACCCTTGCCCTAACCTAAACTCTAAAACCAAATCTTGACCCTCAAAAAGGTTTTTTTTTTAGGCTTTTTTATTGAGGACCGGTCACAATTTCCTCACTTTGTTGGTTAAAAGCGCAAAATGGTCCTCACAATGTAGCAAGCACAGGAACATACCATCTCACGCTCACACACACTCACTAACCGACACCTCAGAAGCTGCACAGTCAATCAGAGACTCTTAAACGTCTCTCACCCGTGTCTGTCGTTGGCTGTGTTGGACTTTCCGCTGTCTGTGGAGTTCCTGCGTGGGACTGATTCGTAACTGGCCTCTGATTCAGAGTCTGAGGGAGCTGGGGAAGTCCACAAAACAAGACGGTCACCATCAGCAGATAAATGACTAAAACACAAGTCCAAGTAAACAAGGTATACAGTTCATTCATTCAAGAGCAGTATCAGTATCGGCTGATATGCTCAGCCCAGGTATCGGGTATCAAACTGGATCAGAAAAAACTGGATCAGTGCATCTTTATAACATATCTAAAATATTATCTATCAAGTTTAATCATTTGTGACTTAGAGTGAAGGCAGTCATCTGCAGTCACTTCAACTGCACACACACACACACACACACACACCTCTCTGTGCTGGGCTGACAGCTGTTCCCCTTTGTGGTGACTCCACCTGCAGGGAAACATCTGGCAGGACTCTGGAAAAGAAGAGAGGGAGGCGGGAGTGAGGGAGGAGGAAGACAACAAATCTCAGTTACGTTTGACGAAGGGGGACCAGTGGCTGATATGTTGATTATTCATGAGGCTGAGACTGAAATGTTGAATATTCACCTTATAATCTCTGAGGGAAGCTCTCTCTGAGACGGTTAACTGCTTTGTAAACGATCAAATTCAACGACCTTAATCAGTGTAATCATTAACTGCATGGTGAGGTTCACTAGGAATTTTAAACATGCAGATTTTCCCAAAACTGATCTGGTGCTTTAATGATTAGTGTCCTCTGTTTGATCAGCATGTTTTAGCCACATACAGGAGAACATGTTCAGTAAAAGTCATTTTTATTTCATTGGTTAACAAAATATCAACAGAACTGATACACAGTCAAAAGAAAAAACACAAAAGAAAAAACACAACTCAATGATAATAAAAGGCTATAAAATTTTTCTAAAATGAGTAAATTAATAAAAATAAAATCACAGAAACAGGAAGTGGTCATTTAAGTTTAAAAAAACTAAACAGTAAACAAAACATATGATTAGTTAAGGTTAACAACATAAGAGCGGTGAAGTCTGCTCGGTTTCTCCTCCATGAGATCTTGTTGCGTTTCGGGTAGGGGGGGTGGTGTTTGGAGGACCCTCATCTGTACCTGTATCTGCTGTAGGAGTCCTGGCTGTACGTGGTGCTCTGCCTCTGAGGAGGCCCCGCGAAGCTTTCGGACTCAGAATCAGAATCTGGGAAGAAAATCAGATGATTACGATGGTGAGATAAACAGGGAAATAGGGCTGGACGATTATGGAAAAAATTATAATCACGATTATTTTGTATGATATTGAAATCACGATTAATATACATGATTATTCATTGATTTTATTAAAAGTGTTTATTGAACCAACAAAATTCAACTTCAAATATAACTTGAAAAAAAATAAAACCGGAACTAAATTAGAAACAAATAAAGGAGTGAAATAAGAATATTATTTAAGACAATAATAGCAACAAAAATGAATACTCAGTCTACATGCATTCCTGTTCTACATTCCCTGCAGTTTGCTTCCTATAACGCCACCAGTCTGTTCAATTCAGGATTAATCGTTTTTATTCGATTACAGTGTTTTTATGATCGTGAAAAGGCAAAATTGAAATCACGATTAAAATTCGATTAATTGTCCAGCCCTACAAGGAAACACCCGCTTGTGATGCTGTTCGAGCACCAAAGTGTGTTTTTAAGGTTACATTTCCCGTTTTGCTTCCTCAGAGAAACTTTGTTTGCAAATGTTCCTGTTCAAACATTCAGGGATCAGGTAAATAATAAGGAGGTGTTGGATAAAAACCAGGACTTGCACCATGTTAAGGAAGTTGAATAGTGCATGTGTGTGTGCCAACCTGGAGGTGGGACTCTAACTGGAGAGTTGACCCTCCTCGGTGGCTCCTGGCGAACAGGGATTGGTGAAGCTCTCAGACCCGTGTGAGGAAGATCAGGAAGAACTCTGCAGAGACGAGAGAAAGCGGTGAGGATGAGAAATAAGATTCTGTTTCTGACGATTGTTACATCTGAGCGGATCATTTTTATTCTTGGAGGAGAGTAAAACGACGTCCGTACTTGTATCTGCTGTCAGGGCGGGGGCTGCGTGGAGGTGGGGAGGCGCTGCGTTCAGAGTCAGACTCTGAAACGGGCCTGCGGGGCCGTGAGGCAGAGGAGGTGGGGCGAGACGCTGTCCAGGTGGGGTGTATGGGAGAGGATCGGGGGTTGGGGAGGGTGGACATCCCTGACAGAGTTCTGCAAAAAGAAAATCATAATTAAAAGGTGTATAGTCTTAGAGTTTCAGGTAAAACACGAGGAAATGATCAGCTTTCATAGATATTAACCAACAGAAGGATTAAAGTGCAGCAATTCCTGTCGCTGGTGAAGACAAGCAAGACTAAAACAAATATGAGGAAATATTCAAAGCAGCTCTACAGGTCTGGAAGGATTTAACTTCAAATGCACTGAAAGACAAAATAAGCTGCTTTAACATGACAGACGTTCAGGATTATGTGTGTAAGCAAAGTCACAGAATGCTCATTCCTGACTGTAGGAGTCCTTCACAGGCCTGATCCAAAAACCTGGACTAGGCTGCGATATTTACTGAATTTAAGTTTTTAAACCTGACTTTGAAAAATAATTCTATTTCAATTTGTATGACTTAATATCACAGAAAACTTTTCATAATGACAAGGAAACAAAAACAAATCTGGACTGACTTGTATTTGTTGGGCTGGTCCCTCATTTCTGGACTCTCTCGCCTGACGGGAGGAGGAGATGCACTGCGGTCCGACTCGGAGTCAGATGGAGCTGAGGGAGCAATGAGAGGTGCCTTTCAGCAGCGACATAAAACCTTTCCAACACTGTATTTTAGTTTCAGCTTTACACTCTGCTCAGAGAGTGTGTTTGTGAATCATTTTGCAGGTCATCAGGTGATCAGTGAGTCTGCAGGACTCACCTCTGCGAGAGGGGTAGGTTCTTGCAGGAGGCCGGCTCAGTGTGGAGCGCACAGGTGATGAATCCCGAGACTTGGCTCGTGGTGGCGGTTCAGCTCTTGTTCTGGTTTTGAGACAACAGATTTTTTTCCAAGCGTGTTTACAAACGTAAAAAACCCAACACAAAAGAAGAAACACTGTACTTTATTCAGATCTGTACCTGCGCGTCCGTTTCTCTCTGGTGGGTTGACGTGATGTTCTACGAGGAGCGATGTCTTCCTCAATATCTGAAATGTCTGACAGGACGTGGAAAATAAGCTTAACAGAGGAAACAAGAGTATCTTTAAAGTGATTCTCAGCAGGGATTTTTGCACGTCTGGGTTTGCTCTCCCTCCTCTGCCTCAGCCCCTTACCCTCCAGCTCTGAGCTGCTGTCTCTGCGACGGTCCTCCTCGCTGTTGGGGGCACTGTCCTCCACCTCTGGGATGCTGACCAGGAACTTGCGGTCGTCCCTGAGGACCGTCATGGTCAGTTTGCCCCTGCTCTTCTCCACCAGGTGTTTGGTCTCCAGCAGGGAAAGGTTCTCCGTCGTCATGCCATTGATCTACTCAGAGGACACAAATGGATTAATACAAATGAGGATGACTTTCCTCTGGATTTTACCCATTAATCCTTTCAGGCCTTCTTTTTTTAACATCTGTAACTTAATGAGAAAATACCAGAGTATCCACAAATATTCACCTTGAGAATCAGGTCTCCTTCTTGCAGAGTGCCTTCTTTAGCAGCCAGGCCACTTTCTGTCATGTGCTTTATAAAAATCTGACTTCCCAGCTTCAATCCATACTCTGCATAAAAAAAGAAGAAGCAAAAAAAGATCATGAGTCCTGGCAGAAATCAGCACCTCCGACCACATTCTGTGTTTGAGCCTTTAAAGTCTGAGCGTTAGCCTTACCATCTGTGATTTTCTTTTTAACTAAAGTGGTTTTGATGGGTCTGTCTGCAGCTTTGTTCTGCGGCAGCCTCTTGTATCCCGTTGACATCAGCGGCAGCGTGTTTCCGTACCCGTTACGCTCAGGAGAGGAGCTGTGAGCACGAGAACGGTTGCGGTACGCGTCTCGGTGGTCGCTGCCATCAGAGAAACGTCGTGTTCGCCTGGGAGGGTCCTGATCCAGCAGGTTGGAGTGTGACGCTGCCCGTGACGGTCTGGTGGTGGCCGGGATCTGGATTTTTCGAGGGCGTTTTACCGTCTGAAGTCAGAGAAGATCCAAAGTTTAAAGAAACGGCCGATTAATAAGATAAGAGATGATTTATTTAAGTTTGAGCTTCCATACTTACTACGTTCGCCGTCTTTCCACAAGACTTGAGGGTTTGAATGGTGTAGTTAGAGTGGACGTTCTCCATAGATACTCCATTTACCATCACAATCTGGTCTTTGTTGCTTCAAGGGACAAGAAAACAAACGTAAGCCTGGTAAACTGTACCGATGCATGGAGACAGGAGGTCATTTTGAAGTTAGAAAGTGAACTTACAACAAGCGCCCCATGGCCGGTCCATTTGGCAGCACATCTGACACCACCACAGCCGTATCCCCGTTATCTGGGTTAGGCTTATCTTTGCCTCCTGATATGGCAAAACCAAAACCCAGTTTGGGATCCTGCAATTTGAGAGTAAGAAGAAGAAGAAGAAGAGGAAGAGAAAAAAGAAGGCAGAGGTGAGACTCAGAAAATGACACATGAAAGGCAGAGAAAGAATGCAGGGTGGTGAGTGGGCAGAGTGTGAGTGGGAGATGCAGTGAAGAGATAGAGGGAGACGGAGCACATTCCAGCAGCAGGATGGTGAAGAGCCAGCCGGTGCTGTGGAGCGCAGCAGGGTGTGTCCTTCTGAATTCCTGCTGGAGTGTGTGCTGTGAAACTGAGAGTCCACCTCAGCCCCTGCAAGTCCCTCACAATAGCCTGAATAACAATACTGAAACTGCCCCCGAGCCACAGAACCGTGGCTCACCTTCCACTGGTCACGAACCAAACGGCCCTCCATCCCCACAGATATAAACATTCATCCTGTTTTCCTTTTCCACCTGTAAAACCTGATATTGTCCAATCATGACTTCATTATTAAGTCAACAAACTTACTTTGTTTAGTGTTATTGTGTGTTGCTCCCATATCGTTAACTCCTCCATGCCTGGTTTCTGGAAAGACAAAAACGCACACACATCAATCACATGAACATCTCATTTAACTTTATATTAAACCACGATTTATTAACTCTGCCATTTAACTCAAGTCCTTACAAGGAGGACAGTTGATCCTGAACTGAACAAAAAGACTGTTTGTTCAACTCAACCTGATCTGAGCATGCTCACACCTGTCTCAATCCTGCCTGACCGGTATGGAGGAGGGGCTACCTGGTATGTGTATGCATCCTCTTATGTCTGTGTGGAGCTGACAACATATGACCACTGGGAGTTTTTTAAAACAAAAATCAGATAATCTTATTAATCTCCTGATAAATCTCATCACCCAGTTCATTACATCTTTCTTTTTTAGCTTAACTGACCAAACCCCCCTCCAAATATTTAATTTACAGTTATTACACAAAGAGAAGCTTTACATATTGACATCTGTGGTGATGTATGCAGTTTTTGAGCATTGTTGCTGATATCAAAGTATAAATTATTAAATAAATGAATCTATAAAAATTAAATTTTCCTGTCAAAAACAAACAAACAGTGTCTGCCAATATAAACAGGCACTGACATTGTTCAGCCCTGGAGGAAGGGGGGTGAAATTCTAGGGTAATTGTCACCAGTCAGGTTCTCAGCCTCATACTCGATCTGCAGAATGAAAACATTTTCTAACCAACAGTGTAATGCCTGTGTATGCGAAACTGTATATTTATCAGTAAAGAAAATTAAGGTCACTTTATTTCACACCAGCAACATTTATGCAAGTTAGCAAGGTTGCAATAGTTTGGCTGGGATTTGGCACAAAATCATGAGAAAGCACAGCTGTTTAGTAAAAGGAGACTTTCCATTTTTACATAAAAAAAAAAAAAACTTTTGTTCAACAAGACAAGACGATTCCTGCCCAGTTCTTTCTGCTGGGAAGCAACATAAATCAACAAATAAACAGACCACACTTCCATTTGTAGGATGAGCATGGCATTTAAAAAAAAAAAAAGACAGATTACAAAAATCATAATTAAAACAAAAGCTGGACTATATTTATCATAGCTATACTATAATTACTATTTAATGTTTGAGGAAGGTACTACAATAAACTGGTGACTAGGGATGCACGACTTAATTGTCCCCCTATCGGTATCGGCCTATATCGGCCTTAAAACTGAGTATCAGACATTGGCCACCCCACCCATTTATAACTGATCAGGTTGCTGTATCTAAAGTCTAAAAACCCCCAAAAACGTCTTCCAAAAAATTTTTTTTTATAGACTTTAAAACTTCTAAAGACAGTTTCTTTAAGGATGTTCTGTGTGAACAGTCTATGCACAGTTATTTGTGCAAATAACCAAATATTAGGGTTGGGAAAAAATATAGATACAAAAAATATGTGATATTTTCACATGCAGATTTCATGTTGATATTTGAAAACGCGATACTGATCTTTTTTACCTATGAAATCTTGCAAGATTTCATTGTTCTCTCATGAAATCTCGTGAGATTTCATGAGAGAACAATGAAATCTTATGAGATTTCGCTAGTAAAATAGACCAATACTGCGTTTTTAAATATCGATATGATACATAATGAAAATATGCGATATTTCAGTGTATCAATATTTTTTTCCCACCCCTACCAAATATCCCCTGGTTTGGGGGATTATTTACAAGTTTGATATGCATGTATGTATAACAAGTTTGACTTGTTATACATAACACAAATTGAGGTATTTTTGTGTTTTTGCACGAGTAATAAATATTACATAATTTATTTTTCAGATTTAATATCTGTATCGATATTGGTTATCGGCCACATATGTTTTAAAATATCGTATATCGGCCAAAATTTCAATATCGTGCATCCCTACTGGTGACCCATCCAAGGTGAAACTGGAGTAAGTAGTTCTGGATGGATGTTTGAGGAAGGCTTTAAAAAAAATCGAGTAAAGCCATCTATTATAGTCAAACACACAGAAGTCTACTCTTGTCTTTCAGTGTCAAAACCAACTTGGAGCATCCTCGAACACCAACAAATGTCGGCCACACAGTGAGTGATGGCAGTGCAATCCAGGATAATTTGAGTACAGAAAGCGTCTAGTATTCTGATAGAAAATACATTTAGTCTGTCCATCAAGCAAACTCTTCAAAATAAAGTTTTTTCCCCTTTTTCAGGGGCTTGCTTACAAAAATTGCAGCTGAAACTAAAAAGAAACAGAAAAATACTGAGAAATACTGAGAAAAAAACAGAAATAATGTGATCGCCACAAAAAGGATGCAGGTGCACATTGTTTGACCTTTGAACAGTTGGCCAACTGTTTGACCGAGTTAATCATAAACTTCTGTGGGGAAAAGAGATTGCTAAAATAAAAACTAGCTATGCACATTCTGATTTCATACCAAGCTACTGTTCTTATGTGACCTGACACAGAAACCTGCTGTTATCGTTTGATTATGTAGTTTCACTGCAGTCAGCAATAAAGAGGAAAAAGTTCTCTCAAATGTGTCACTTTAAAAAGCAAAGTTCAGTCCTTGAATGCCTCATTCAATCCATCCAAACAGAGGCAGGTGTGACCTGGGTAATGAATCATGATTGATTCAAATAATAAAAGAAGAGGACAGAGAGCAAACAAGCTGTTAAACAACTTCAGAAATATCTGTTGAAACTCTTGAGCTTCTGTTGGGACGTTCATTTACATATTTTACAAATAAAAGCCACAAGGTGCAGAGAGGATTCAACTTTAACTTTGAAATGAGGGCAGGGTAATAAAAAATGAAATAATGAAGTGTTGTATCAACGCATCTTTCAGAATGACCAACTACGGATGGTAGAGCAAGACAACTTGCTGCCGTCTTCTCAGTCAGCCATCTAAGGAGTTTCCTAAAAATATGTTACAGTGCTGAAGCAAACCAAGCTTGTTTATTTCGGTTTAACAAATGATGCATCAAGCTGTGCTAAACTGAGCAATCACACATTTGCACTGATAAATCTTATGCTGTGCATCACATAAAGACAAGCAGAGATTAGAAATGTCAGCACAGATGTAGACAGTGATTTACCGTCTGCTGATAAAAGCCCCCAGTCCTCTCTCCACCTTCTGGTTTTGCCAGCTCTGGAGAAGCTTCAGCAGACAGCTCATGCATTCTTTTCTTTGTTTATTTTAAACATAAACATCCAGAAAATTTCAGAAATTGCACCATGCTGCAACAGGATGAATTCCTTGTACTTTTACCTCTTCACTTACCATTTGGTCTTTAAACCTCACTTCCATTTCCCTCTGAGATTTCTACCCAGAAGAGAACACCTGAGGCCTCAAGCGCTCAACAAACACCCAGCTCAGCAAGACTCCATATGGAACCAGCAACAGCAAAACAATCACATCTCCTCCGTTATCCAGCTCCACACAGTTTCTCCTCAGATCGCCTCTATGTGAAAGGAGGCTGCTGCCCAGCAGAAACCTGATCCTCCTGCTGAAATTATTTGTAACACGACCAGCTTTGGGGTTTCTCTATCAGCAGCTGCCTCACCTGGAGATTGCTCCTCCCCCTCTAGCCTTTGCCCACTCTTGCACCCTCTGAGGAGAGTGGATTTAAGGTGGAGCCGAGCAGCCTTTAACCTCTCAGACAGATAACAGAACAATGAGGCAACCTTAAATGTCTCAGAGGAATCCAGTCCTGTATTCCTCTAAAACAGTGAACATTAACCAGCCGATGATGTCAAAAGTACTACTCCAGAAACACAAAGGTAAACACTGAAACCTGAGGCGCCTACTAGACACGAGCACCAACATTTTCAGGCAGCATCAGCTTCCAATTGCTTCGAATAAAAGGAAAAAAAAAAAACAAACAAGTGAAAGGGATGAAGGTTGGTTGCTTTCAAGTAAAAAAAAAAAAAAACCCCAAAACATTTAAACATTCATTTCAACCATTGACAGGTCTATCAGGTAGTCTCTTTCATTAAATAATTCTACTTATACATCAACTGGTGCCATTTCAGGGACAGTGCCACCAGCTGTTCATTCATTAGCATGAGCATTGCTGGAAAAAAGCCCCTAGAGTCAAAAATTAACTCTTGTTTTCCTGGTGTATAATTAACTTGGCATAAAATGAACAAAAATAATCTGTTAACTTCCTTTAAGATATTCAGAGTTGGTCTGACAACTTCCTGCTGTGTGTGATAAAGAAAACTTGACACATAAAAGATCAATATGACAGCAAAAATCTGCTATATGCTTACCAATATTTGAGAATTTTGAAGATTTAACCAACAAAATTTCAAGATAGCTTCCACTAAATTCACATCAGTGTAACCCTTTATACATAATCAACTAATTCCCCTTTAAAACATTAAAAATTGAGATTTTGATAGAGACTAAAAAAATACAGGAAGCTCACAACATAATACTTCATAATGGGGAACAAGCTCAAGTTAATATCATTGCTTAGTTACTCAACTAACTGATCTGATGCTATAGAAATAAGTTAATACACACAAATAACATTCTGGTAACCTGAGCTAGTGTGCTGCGGTACTTTCAACTCACTTACAGGGACCACCAGCAGCGGTGGCGGGGGCTCCGGGGGCACAGAGCCAAAGTGTTTCAGCAGTTTAATTCGCTGCGTCAGATTCATGGTGATAACAGCGCTGATCTCTTCTTCTTCTCCTTTTAAAAACACCAGCTGATCAAAAAGGTCACACGCACAAAAGTCTCCCAAAGACAAGCCACAGAAAGACGCAACAACAAAATGCACTTAAAAACTCCAAGAATAACAACTTGTGGAAAAAAGTGAAGTGGAAAATTGTCATCCGCTGCTTCCAACAGACAAGTTGTGCATCTGAATTACTCTGTGTCCTTAATTATTTCCTCTGTGATGGGTTCATAAAGTCAAACAGGTCCATTTGCTCGCAGTGCCAGTGGTATGTGAGCGCCTTGGTCAACTTTCCCACAAGGCAGCAGCAAGTCCCAGGCTGCTGGCTGAGTTTCAGGCTGGTGGGTGCCATGGTTACGTCGTAGGAATGAGAGCACTGGGTTGTAAATAATTGACAGGGTGTTTGCTACACTATAGATCCTCTGGCCCGAGTTAACTTTCCTGGGTTCCTACAGTGGCTCTGTTGTGTCTGAGGATCAGGAAATGGCACCAGAGAGCTTTGATGCTATCTCTGTTTCATGGTTAACATTAATGCACGCCCTGAAGCATGGGAGTGCTTTTCTGTTTAATTAGTCCTCTGCCTCACCAAGACCACAGTCACCTTACTGTACCAAACTTAGAAGAAGACAGCTGGCCTGTCTCATCCTCCATCAGAGGTGTTAAATCTGCCATGAGACAGAATAAGAGCATCGCATGAAAATGTCAGTTTAGTGGCAGCAGCAGAATGGATACGGGATCCTGACTTGGATTCAGTCAAGTGTGACAGCAGGCCTCAAGGCTGTCCGATCACCAGCAGGGAATTATTAATTAATGTGAGGGAAACAGTATGGTCAACAACTACTTCTGTGACTGAAAACATGCACTTAGCACACTTAGGTGTGTCCCCTGTGAGTGGGTAAGTAGCAGAGTCACTGCAGAAACTTGTTTCTCTTTAAACAGCAAGGCCACACCTGCTGGATGTCCAGCATGCAAACTACTCACTACACAGCCCCGTTTCACTCCAGATGAACACAGATGCCTGCTGAATCTTTTCAGTACCCCATCGCTGAAATAAGCAGCGCTTATAAACATTAATAACTGAAGGAGGTGCCGAGCCATGAATGGCTGGCGGTTAGTGGGTAATGAGAACAGCAAGGCCTCTCTATTTAAACATGGAGCTTCGCACCACAAACACTCCAGAGGTTTACAGAGCCCTCAAACTGGCTGTAATTACACAGGCCAGAGCTTTGTACCCTCCACGCTCAAACGACTTACTCAAGGCATGTTGAGAGCAGTGCAAACAGCCACTTCACAGCTATGTGGACTGCTATTCAGATGCCTTTACTTGGGTCATGAGGCATACTTTATGAATAAAACTTCAGATGCATAAAGGAACCGATACAAATCTGCAACAAGATGCTGCAGCGCTCTAATATTGTTTGCAGGGATGTATTTATCTGCAACTGGGCATAAGTGAGGATCAATGCAGGATTTATTCCATAGCAACTTGGATGGGCTGATGCAATGATGTATTTGTCAGGCACAGTGGCTCTTAGATGCCATAAACAACAATAAAATAGGCCAAAAAACAAATAACATTTCATAAAGCATAAAAAAGTGAAACAGCCTGCAAAGTCCTTCATAAAAAATTTGTCTTGTTTGTCATTTTTCTTGTGTTTTCTAAAATGTAGGGCACCTTGAGTGCAGATAGAAAGCAGTATCAATTTTTCCTAAGTTAAAATTATAAAATAGTGAAAGATTTATCCATCCATCTCCCCATTTTCAAACCCCACTTAATCCAAAGGTGTTAGAAAAATAGAATAATGTATAAGATCATTCAGATACAGTTGTATGATAGATGAATGGTTGGGTGGATGAATATATGAATAGATGATGCTGATGATAGTTCAGAGGGCAGCTTTAAAGGGTGGCTAAAACGCTTCATCCAATTCAGGATGTAATAAACACAACTATCATAAATTAAAAAAAAATAAAACCCTCCACAACAACAAGGCTGGAGTCTGAATGGCTTCAGATTCATCCCTGATCACCCGTTTTATCAGTAAACACTGTGGCTGGGACAGATGGAGAGGAAGACGCAGTAGTTTGGGTATGCAGCCGAAACTATTGTGAAACTATGTGTCAGGCAGGTAGAAACTTGCAAGTGTGGCAAAACCAGTAAGGTGAGGGAGAGGAGAGTTAAACTTGCAGCTGGTCGCCACGAACATACTCACCAACTGCTACACCGGTCGGTAACCTCACCATATGCTTGTGAAAATGATAAACTACTCAACAAAATATGCTGTCTGGACCCCTCTAAACACAGAAAAACAGCCACAGTTCCGATGTGGGCTTATAATTGCTAAAACATAACCAAAGAAGGGGATAGAAACAAGCCAGCACTCCGTTAGTCCTGTGTCTATTAAGCTATGTGGCTAATGGCTAAATGCTTTAAATTAAGGTCAAAGAAGTTTTACCCACCAGTAATACAAAAACGATTTAGAAATGTTATTTTAAAAAAAAAACTAATATTACTTTAATTTCCTTTCTAATTCATTCATTTATTTTTGAGTCAAACGCTAAACTGCAGTAAAATATGACACCTGTATATTTCCAGCTCCCCGTCTCCTTCCCACAACCTGCTGGCAGACAACGTTAAAAACCAGGAAAACATCGACATCCTACCTGTTAGCTTCCCCTTTGTAGCCTTTAAGTTTCCTCAGTCGCCCCGTTAAAGCGTATTAAAATCTCCAAACGATATCGTTCACAAAGTCAAGCTGTTTCTGGCTTTGACTTCTGTTTCCTTCCTCACTTCTGGACTTTCTTAAATCTTTCTAACCGCAGGTGAGGAGAAGGAGGTGTGGCGTTGACGGCCGAGCGTGCAGGTGAGTTTTACAACGTCATGACGTAAGGTAATAGGCGTCTACCGGAAGTTTACTTTATCTTACATAAAGCCTCATCCCAGTTTTGGTTTTGATAAGAAATAGTATTGACCAAAGTCACATTGTCGGGGAAAAAGATAAAGAAGCTTGTTTGTTTGTTTTGTGCAGCTGTCATGTTTAGAATTTAGCCTTTTAATGGTTGAAAAATAGGGAGTTATTACATTTTTTTATAAGCACATTTTCTTTTTCTTTCTTTCTTTCTTTCTTTCTTTCTTTCTTTCTTTCTAAATGTTAGTGCTTTATAATGCAAAGGGGAGCTTTAGACTCTTCTTTTTTTTTTTAAAAGGATTTTTGGGCACTAGTGGCCTTTATACAACAGTGTATAGTGACAGGAAAGGGGCAGAGAGAGTGGGGAGTGACATGCAGCAAAGGGTCCTCGACCGGGAATCGAACCGGGGCCGACTGCGCTGAGGAACTGTAGCCTCTGTTCATGGGGCGGCTGCTCAACCAACTGAGCTAATCACCGCCCCGCTTTAGACTCTTCTTGATATTCTGAGTTTATATATACACTCAGAATATCTTATGTTATATTACATTATAAGAAAATATATATTCTTTTAACAAAAAGACATAAAATAGCAGATAAAGCTGAAAACAACATATAATGCATGAACATCCATCCATCCAGGTGCCACTAGCCTACAGAGGCTGGAAATAAGCTGTGAGGTGAACCCTGCGTGCACTGATGCTCATTGGCCTGTGCTTTTTCAGGTTGTAACCTGAGTCCACCTGCTGAAAAAGAGCATTAGCTGGATGATATTTGTCCTAAAGGATGCTCTGTGCTAGTCTCCTGTAATACTGGGTGGTGTCCGTGAAAGGGAAGTTGGAGCCAATGACCTTCTGCTGTTTCTGCAGTTTTTGGTGCAGACTAAACATGGAGAAACAGCATTTAGCTGTTACGCTTCAAACAAGTGCAAACTGGAGATTCAAATTTTACCAACTGTAAATCTAGATAAAAGCATTTCTTTTTTTTTTATGCACCTAATCATTAAATCTGCACCTGTATTTTTTAACTTAAGACTTTTACTGCTTTTAATCATTATAATTGAGCAATTCATGTAATTTTATTATGACTTTTTTCAATGTCTTGACATGACTTTGTCTTTATATTTTTGATCTTTTTCTAAAAGCTTTTTCTGCACTCACCTTTCATGTTTTAGCATTTTGAATTTTCTTGTAAATGAAATGTGTTTTGCTAATATGCCTCGTCTGTCATCCTACATTGTGTTCCCACCAGAGAGGATAATTTCAACATCTTCTGTAGACTTGGCATTTAAGTCCTGTCTTCTTCAGCATCCTGATGACACGCAGCTTCTGTTGAACTCTTTTTACTGTTGCTCCAGTATTTTCTTTCTATCTTTTTTTCCCCAATCTGATTTGTTGCAGCAGGGTGGCTCATTTACTAAAATGATTTCTTTGGTTTTGTCCATGTTAAGTAAGAGATTATTGACATTTCCATACATGCTATCAGTATGATTTATCATATATCATGCTAAACTGGGATTCATCATCCTCTTTGATGTCATCTACATACTTCATAACATGATTGTTCTTATGTGTGTTCAGGGCAAATGGACTTGAGCAACAGCCATGTGCTTGATTGTGAATTTATTCTTTGGAGAGTCACTTCTGAAATGCATAAACTACAAAATATTGTGGAAAATAGATCAGTGCCAGACACATCCCTTCACAGAAAATAAGGTTCAGAGCGCCTTCTGTCTAGATCTGGAAGCGGATTAAGTTTTTTCATCTTTAAATATATGCAACATTACCTGTAATTCATCTGCACATCCCTGGCAGATACATTATCTACTTGATAGAGGCAGTTTTCTACAGCAGCCTTCACTAATTCCTCCGTGCTGGTAAATTTACATTTGCTGGTGGTCTCTTCTTTCTCTTTACTGACACCTGTTGCATTTGATTAAATGAAAGATTCTGTTCACTTTCTTTGCTAAATTGACATTATGATTGTAATAAATTGCTTTATCAGTGAATTCTCTCCCAAAGGAGGCAATAAAAATTGGCATTATGATGAAATTAGCAATTTTGGCACAAATCTTCTCACAACAAACCTGCAAGGCACAACCATGACGAACAAATGAGATTCAGGTTCAGCAATCTTCAAGTTTTTATTTGTTTACAAAGTTAAGATTGCATTTTTATATAGTCCTTCCTTTAATGAGTAGAAAACCTTTTTAAAGAATTAGTTGAAAGGCACAAATTTTACAATATATACATTTGGATCTAAATTATAAATATATAGAAAACAAAAAGCACAACCCAGGATAAAAGTGCTAAACACAGTTTTTTGTTTTATACAGAAAAAATAGGCTTTGTTTAAAAATACATACAATCAGTAGCATGTTTTTTGTTTCATTTTTTTGTTAGCAATAAATTATTTCAGAGTGATAACATTTATATAGTATGCAAATGGTGGAGAAACAAGAAAAGATGGTTACAGTATACAGAGAGCAATCCATTAAGGGACAGGAACAAGCTTGTACTGCTCAATCATAACCAACACAAGAACAGTAACTGGATTATGCCATACTTAGTGCAAAATAATAAAAATGATTAAAGGCCTAACTACACAAATAAAGGATCATTTAAAAGAAAAAGGCTTTTTTTCCTTGAAAAACAAAACAAAACTGCTATCCATATCCCTCAAATGCATAAAGCTGTATTTCTGTGACAAACACAAAACCAAAGGCGAAACGTTTTGCAGACAGATGTCTTGGAATGTGCCCGATGAGGAATATTGCAAGCAAGAAGATGAGCTGACGAGGAAAACTTGCAGAGGGGAGATTTTGAGTGAGTCAATCTAATCCTGAATCTACCCATCTGATCCACTGAGGGAGGGGGATGGAGGCAATTGCACATTACAGTATAACTCAGGTGTGAATCGACTCCGTCTGTCAGCGTTTGCATGAATTAAAATGTCCCGACAGCTGCAGCACAAAAAAAAAAAAACTGTCCACAGAAAAAATAATGTTTCTTAATAAGAAACAGCCTTTGATCTTTGCCCTAAGATGGCATAAACATTTAGAATCACTGACATTTTCACAAAGACAAACAACAAACCCATCACATTAAGTCTAAAATATAAATACAGCAAGAGTCACAGCACATAGTTAAGAGAAAAAACAAAAAGAAAAAACAAAAACAGACCATGTACTCATTAGTTTCACAACTGTTAAAAGGGGGAAATGATAAATTTCTGATAACGCCCCGATGTTACACCTCTTTTGGGTTTCTTCCTGAGATTGATAAAAAGGTCTGGTATCTTAGAGCCGGTAACTTCTGTGGAACACTTTGGTATCTCTGCAAACCGAAGGCCTGACGTAGCTCTACACACGGGAGAAATGTTTCTACTCGAGCAAAGCAAAACTGAGAAAAGCAGAATAAATCCAGACGCTGTACAGCAGTACAGAACAGTGCAATCTTATTTGGTGGCAGGTTATAATAGAATTTGTTTTTATAGTAATCTTGAAAACGAGTAACGTCCCTGACCGAACATGTCGTTAACTATTATATTAAGCAAGATGATAACGTATCTAAAATCTAAATATCCCTTAAATATAAATAACAACTTTTTATATAACGATGAGTAAAACATCGAGAACGCGTTGCGCTCATTCTGTCAAAACGTATTTTACAAAAGCTCGTATGCATTTCAGAATGAAGCGCAACAGAAACGAGAAACTATGCAAAGATAACCACAAAGCTTTGCCTGTCCAGCGTAAACATTGCTTCGGCATTTCTGTCTCACCACTGATGTATGACATGATTTTATTGCTTTTTAATCACTTGATCTTCTGGCATTTTTTGTTACAAACCAGTCCATCATTTTCACACAAAGATGGCCAGGTACTACCCCACAGTCAATGTTATGAGCTCATATGTTTCAAGGCTGAAATGGACACAAATTTAGATAAATAGTTGCAATCTGTTGAACTCCACTGGAACCCAGCATTAAAGAAGACATTAAATAACTAAAAATAACAGGGATCTCTGTTCAAACCTTAACACGATGATAAAGACAATATATCCTGTCTGATCCATTGGTTTTAAAGACTAAAAACTAATTCTGATATCGATGAAGGTCACCATGACACACACACAAACATACACAATAAAAGACTCAAGACATTCCTGAGGCATCCCAAATCAACACAGGAGTCGCATCACAAATATGTTACTGTCAGCTCTAAAAAATGAAAGGGTGGGGGGGGTTGGTGGTTGATCATAATTGGTTTCAATGTTGCTAAACCAGCCACCATTCCACCAAGCTTCTGGGATATTATACGAGGGGAACTGGGACACAAATGCCAAGTTTGCTAAACCTGCAGGAATCAAGAGAAAAGCCTGCATACGATGCATCAACAGAGACTTTATCCTCCTTTCTATCATCGTAGGAAATGTGAGAGAGGAGCAAACAGCTCTCGAGAGCGTAGTGTTATGCGTTTTGCAGAGATGCGGCGGCATGAAAATACTTTGCTTCCCATCAGGCAGTTTAAGCATAAAAATTAGAAAAAATGCACAACTTATTGTTGCCAAGAAGGAATATTTCTACAGCTCTCATATTCAGCTGTTAGCCACGGGGCGCTCGCTGTTATGTCCCCGCTTCTGCTAACCAGGCAAGCGAACGCAACGTCATCCACTGGGTTGTTCATCCACCGTTCCTTCCTGTTGTATTGCATCTTCATTTCAACACTTTCACAATCTTTACTCACTTAAAAAGCAATTTCCCTGACAACATGGCGTTTTTTTCTGATTCTGATCAAAGGGCAGCTTTCACAACAATCTAACGAGCATTTACAGGCAAAATGAAGGCGTCTTAATAAAACCCAACACCAGCATCATGTAACATAAACACCAACTGACTGACTCACTGAGGGGGCCAAAAGTTAAATACAAATATATCATATTAAATTAATATTAAAACCAATGTTCAGGAGTACAAATCTATACATTAGGCTACATGAATTTTAAAGACTGCATTTATAGATTTCTCTGAAGGCACTGTTTGCAACAGCAGACTGCTCTTCCTCTCCTTTTTCCTCACACTAGTGTTCATACAAGCAGGGAGAGATCCAAGAGGGAGCATGTAGAGGAAAGCCAAAAACTGAGGCATTTCATGGCTGATCAGCTAAAAGATTTCACATCTTTTTTCCTTTCTTCTTCCAGTTCAGCGCTATCGTTTGTTTCACTGGAGCCGAGCCATATTAGCATACATTTTTTTTTCTTTTTTTTTCCTTTTGTCAAGACAAACAGCAACGAACAGCGAAGTAACAGTAAAGCAGAGTCTGTAGGTGTGGTTCAAACTGGTGAAAGGCATTTCCAGCTTCCAGCGACTTCACCGATCTTACCTCGTTAAAATCAGCAGCAGGAGGTTTTTATGCGAGATTTCCACACCTCAGTGGATGAGCTTGAGTTTGGACAGCTCGTGTTCTCCTTAGAATACGTTTATCGCGTGTTACGTTTTTCCACTTCCTTAAAAAAAAAAAACAACAAAAACAACATTTTTTTTGACAGCTGCCTTTTACCGTGGAGGACGCACTTTGGTGCAGAAATCTGATATTGATCGAGTCTGCCATGGTCTCGACAGCCATGAGCCGGTGAACGCTACAGATGGATAGAAGGATTAGGCCAGCGCAGGACAGGCAGTGACTTGACTAAAGGCCCTGAGGGGAGAGGGAATAGGTCCAAGGGTGCAGTTATAGACAGCAGCAAACAAGATGCAATCTGCTTTTTAAAGTCAAAATACAAAACCCTCCCCCAAACCCTAAAAATGTCTGCATGAGCTGTGACTGCTGAAGCTCTTAGTCTTGTTGACGGTACTGGATGACAGACTTGCGGTCCGGCCCGGCCTGCAGCATGCTGTTTAGAGCCTCGCGGACGTCCAGAGTGCCGGAGCTGCAGTGGCCGTTTGGTAGCGAAGCAGAGTCTGACTGTTGGAGGAGATAGGTTGAAGGGAAGCAAGAGGAAGAGTTGGAAAACAGTGAAGAAGAAGAAGAAGATGAGGATGGGCTGGGAAAGAAAGAAGCCAGGTTATTCGATACAGAAGAGGTGGATGACGTGGAGGAAGAGCAGGAGGAGGTAGAGGATGAAGGGCTGGCTTTCTGCGTGGGCATGTGGGGCGGCAGGTGCAAGTTAAACATATCTAGAAAGTCCTGGTGGTCGTTGTTGGAAAGCAGGTTGTGATTGGGCTGCTGCTGCGAGGCCTGCAGATGCTGCTGCTGCTGCTGCTGAAGACTCAGAGGCTGTGTTTGCACAGCTGGCTGGGTGTTTGTTGCACTCTGGGAAATCAGAGCCTCTAGATTAAAGTTATCTGCAAAGTTTGCAGGGTTAGCTGTCAGGTTGCCCAGACTCAGTGCACCCTCTGTGTTTTCTGGAGAGGGGGATGGTGAGCTCATGGTCAGGTCCAAGATCTCTTCCAGGGGATTCTTGGAAGACAAGCTGGGGGACTGCGTGGTCTGGAGTTCAAGAGACGGGTTCTTCGGTTGTTGAAAGGAAGATATAAAAGACGGGGGGCAAAACTGGGTGAAATCGAGATTGAAACGTGCTGGGCAGGGAGCTGTTGTTGGAGGAGGAGGTGGAATTGCTGGGCCAGCTGTTGTGGGCTTTTTGCTGGCTTTGGCTGGGATTTCTCTGTAAGGACAGCATGGATAGATTATGGGGGAACTGGTTTTGGGCTTGCATTCCCTGTAGCTGAGACATGTTCCCCATATGAGTTCTCTGTAGAGTGTTTTGGTTTAGTTCCTGCTTGATCTGGATCTGCCTCTGAGCGAGAGTCTGAGCGAGAGACTGGTTGAGAATGGGTTTGTGATTGAACAGATTGGCCAGGAGGTGTTTGTTCTCCTGCTCCATTTTACGCATCTGCTCCTGTCGCTCCTTCTCCTTCCGCCTCTTCTTCACCTCCTCGTCCATTTGCATGAGCTCATCACGCACACGTGCCACACAGTTCTCTGGGATCTTGATGCCTGAGGGAGACAAGGGAAATTCATCAATGAGCTATACCCTTAAATGTTTATTAACCCTTAAAACTCCAAGATTTTTTTTTGTCTATCTTTTGTCCACCTGCATATTTATTGATTTATTTATTTGTAAAAATGCATGTAGAAGCACAACAACTCAGCTCATTTTGGCTCAGCTTTGGCTGTGAGGTGGAGCTAGTTGGTGGTGTTGGGGGGAAGTTTAAAACAGCAATAGGATGAGGACAGATGATGTCTTGCCCATTTAAAGGTCGCGGATGCATGTTGGTCAATTTGGAAAAGCATGGGTCATGTGACCTGAGTCATGTGGTGTATGAATGCCAGTGCTATTTCCTGTTCACCAAACAACTGAGGAAGGTGTTTGGATGAACACCGAAACGTTTTGTTTTTAAAGTTTTTAAAGTCCAGTGTTTTAAATAAAACCTTTTTGAAAGCCTTTCACCTGGACTAATGAACCTTCACCGACTTTCTTGTCACTTGTTGATCTTTGAATGCTTCTCACTGGGGATTACCATCAATCTAAGCTATCTAATTGGTCAAAGGTTTGGCAATAAGTAGTTCAAAATGGTCTCAAAATAAAGGTCTCTTAGCATAACAACTTCTTTTTTTATTACAAAAATGTGATAAATAATTGTGTTAACATGGATCACTTATTGTGTAATTACCATCTAGAGTCTAGAGCAAGGTTATTATAGGAAACTAAAACTGAAGAAAAAAAAAAAACTAAAATTGAAAAAAAAAGAATTAACTGAAATAAAAATAAAAATGAGTTTTTAAAAAATGATAACTAACTGAAGCTGTATGTGTCTTTACGAAACTACCTTGAAATTATTGTAAAAACATCCATAGTTTTAGTCTTTGTAAATTTCTATTTAATCTATTTACTTCACTCTACCAGAGTGATTTTCTGATCACTTTAAGTGTCACACCAGACAAATACATATAATTTATGGAAAACAAACAAACGAACAAAAAAACAAAAAAACTAAAACTAATAAAAACTTGGGCTGTCAAAAGATTAATCCTGAATAATCCCATTGTCAAACAAAAGATTTTTTATTCTTTAGTACTGCTATATGCAGAAAATACATTAACTTTTGTTTTACAACTTAAAGGCTAAAACCAAGCCAGAAATCTGGGAGTAGTCCAGGACTCAGAGCTGAATTTCAGCTTCACAGGACCATACCAGCAGCATTCTGGACTAAACTGCCGCCGTCTGAAGGGCTTTGGGGAGACATGTAAGGACAGGGTTTCAGTAGTCTAGTCTACTAAAGATAAATGCAGAATTCCTGGTGAGACACCTTTCATCCTAAATATGTTCGAGAAGTGGAAAAGTAATTTGTGATTAATCAGGATTAATCTTTTGATGGCCCTAATAAAAACTAAACTAAACTAAGCATTTTCCAAAAAAAAAAAACTTAAAGAAGAAAACCGGCAAAAACTAAACTAAAACTAAATGAATTAAAAAAAAAAAAAAAAAAAAAAAAAAAACACTAAAACTAATGAAAAATCCAAAACTATTATACTTTAGGTCTGTAGAGAACAAACACTACATTTTCTGGCTGGTTTTAACTTCCTGGATGGGATATAAATGCCTGGCAAACCCCAGTAGATCACCTGAAGGGTAATTTATCCATGACAATCCACCACAGAGACTTACACGGTACAATTTCTGAGAAATTGTTGACAGTAAGCGAAAGCCATCTAGCAGTGTTTTAATAATATTAATGGATTAGATTCATATCGCGCTTTTCAAGGCACTCAAAGTAGGTCTGTAATTTTTTCATTACTCATTCATACTTGGTGATGGTAAGCTACATGTAGCCACAGCTGCCCTGGGGCAGACTGATGGAGGCCTACGGCCCCTCCGACCACCACCAGAACATTCACACACATTGATACACCAGTGGTGCCCCCACTGGAGGCAAGGAGGGGTAAGTGTCTTGCCCAGGGACACAACGACAGATGGCTGGGGGATCGGGATTCAAACTGCTGATCCTTCGATCTTTGGCTGACCTGCGCTACTACCTGAGCCACAGCCGCCCCATTTTAAGGGTTAAACACTTCTAAAAGCTCAGCGATGAGTCAGACTCGGGTTTGAAACTCTGAAGTGTGACTGTCTTACCGACTTGCTTGTTGTGCTGCTTAGTTTTAAGGCGGACAATCTGCAGGATGCTGGAGCTGGTGATGTCAGACACCACGTCGGACACTCGCTTCCACACCCGCAACAAAGCTCCACACAGCATGTGGTACTGGCGGAGGCGCATGCCCTGCAGACACTCCTGCCCTTCTTCAATCTTCTTACACTTCCCATTCCTGAGGGGCAGATGGAGTTGGAGGACAAATAAGTTACGCATTCAACAAAACAGCTCTAAAATCGCTTTCATTCATTTTTATAACCCTCTTGTGACAGTTTCAGGGAGAAAGTATTCACCAGTTACGCTGTCAGACACAACCCCCATCCCCTTTTTCTTTTTTTTTTTCATTTTAAACCATATTCACCAGTCAACTGCAGATGAAGGCACATGTGAGACTTGCTGGCAGTTTTCTACATGACTTGCTCTCAGGTGATCAACAAATCCTTGGGAATGGCATCTGACCGTTAAAGCACCCCAACTGAATGCTAATGAGTACCAGCCTGATTGGCAGCTTGAGCCATTAATCCTTAAGGATGTTGTGGATTTCACTTACCAGTTAGCGTGACTACACTTCTTGAAAGAGAAGGTGAACTGGCCCTCCCAGATGTCATTGGCTTCCTCAGGAGTTACCTGGAAAATCAAACACACAACAACATAATCAGCTGAGAACTCACCTCATCCAGAAAACGTAACCTTTGACCAAAGGCTATGATCTAGCTTTGTAACCTGGAATATTAGAAGATAGTCACAGCTCTGCTGTTCAGCTGGTTTCAGGTGAAAGTTCACTGTAGTTTAAACTGATAAAAGAACAAGTAGCTTCCACAAACAAAACAAAAATCAACCATTATTTTTAATTCTGCTTAACACCTCTCACATGTCAACCTTGTGGACATTCTTGCAACAAAACACAAAATGTCCACAAGGGGGCAGTACACTCCATAAATCCATTCATACCTTACAAGTACTCCATTCTCAGAGCAACATATCAGTTTGGAAAATGAACAAATGAAAAACTTTCTCCTCTGTCAATCTCTCCATAAAATCAGCGTTTTTAAGAAAACAAAGTTACTACCAAGAAAAGGCAATGTTCGTACCCATATGGCAGAAAAATAAAAACTATACAGAGATATTAGACTAACAGGTTCATCCAGAGTCAGTGAAGCTTCTACCTTGCGGTAACGCTGCAGCAGGTTGTCGAGGCTCTCCGGGTGGGTCTGCTTGCCAATGTTGGGCTTGTAAACAATGAAGTTCTTGCCTCTTCCTTGTTCAGCTAGCAGCACACACGGACTGTTACCTCGCAGCTGCAGGGTGACACAAATTTGTCAGTTTAAGGTGCGCGGGAAATCCTCTCCACAGACTTACAAGGAATTCATTTGGTACAACCTAGATTGAGTTTAAGTTAGTTACATGGACTCACCTTCTGGGAAAGATAGAACCCCTCATCAGGACCGCTGAGCTTCTGTGACCTGCTGTAGGCCTCATCCCAGGGCATACCTCTGTCCACACTGATCTGCAGGGCAGAGAGATCAGAGACTGAAGCATGAGCTGTAAGAGCAGGAGCCAAACATGCTCGCGCTGCTGCCATGAAGCTGTGCACTGTTTTCAAGAAAACTCCAGCGTGATCCAAGACATGCCTTGACAAATAAACTCAGGAACATGATGTGGTGTTTTATTATTTCATGTATTTCTTCTCGTTACTCCTTTCAAATGACTATTTATAGAAAGAAATAACACATTTATGTCTGTACCCAAGTGGTCCTCCTGTGCAGGATTATGTTGGAAGACCAACTTTGAAATGTCAAGTGTACGTTAGCCTGCAGCTAATAGCAGATGATAGAGGTAATTATCCTGTTCTCACCTTCAACTAGTATCTACACAGGCTCTACAGCCCCAGGCTAAGCCTGCATAATCATAGTCTCACTGTAGGCAAAGTGACATCAATCAGAACTCGCACACAGCAAAGGTAAAACTAGTCGAGGCACCAATGGGAGTTCTGGCTACATGGAACAAATTCATGCTTCAGACCAATCTAAATTCAAATGCAAAAAAACAATATGCAAAGCAAGTTTGCCAGAAAATCTGGATGAACTGTTGTGATTTTTCAGTATCTGAAGACGGCTTAGCTGTAACTGAACATAAAACCATTCGGGGCCATGACAGGTTCTGCTGGATTTCATACAAGAAACGCTTTGACTGAAGCTCATGTTTTCTCAGCCAGCACAAAAATAAAGTGAATTCTGCAAGAAGGCTGCCAGGTACCTCTCAAGTTTAAGACTTTATGACCACCACCAGCATTCCTGCTCTGAAGCAACATCACCCTCTCCTTCTGTCCAATAAGCAGCATTTCACCCGCATTTGTTTGCCCCGTCTTTTTCATAACAAAGACCTGACCGGAGGTTAACTTGTTTTAGGATACGATAATGATGTTATGATAACAACTCCTGTAATAAGACATTTATCATATACAACAACACTAATTGACGCGGGTATGCCGTGCCTACCTTATAGAGAACAACCTGTCCATCTTGAGGATTTCCAGGTGTCAGGAAGGTTTCCTGTTTCTCCTCATAAATCTCATCATTACCTGGAGCAAGATCTGGCAGACACAAAGGAAAATAGGTGAAAAACAGTCACTTTTAAATCATAATAATCAAAATCTTGAAGAAACAACTGTGCTCTGCCATTCTCTGCCAGGACAAGGAGGGGAGTAGGGGGGGGTGGGGGGGGGGGGGGGGGGGGGGGTGTTCTAGATGCATTTTAATTGGTTTACTTGTTTTATACCTGGCTATGCATTTTATTTTTTCTTTTCTCTCCTGTATGGACATTTTTGGAGTGTTTTGTATCCTGAGCTGCAGACATACATCAGTAATAATCATACCTAGGATTCCCATGTCATATTTGCCCTCCTTCTTGTCCTTCTCAATCAGGTAGTCAAAGTTATCAATGAAGTACTGGAAGAGAAAGTTCTGCATGTGGACCTCCAGGCCCAGGATGCGATTCAGGAACTTGGTGATGCTGCAGTCTGAGATAAAACGATAAGTCTGGGTTGAAAACTGGACACAACTAACTTAAAAGGTCAAAGTTTGTGTTATGCATGTCTGGCTCAAAGCCTGTTTGGTACCCTACCTTTCTCAGTGCTGATCCCAAGGCGAGGCTCATTACAGAAGATGCCCACATTCTTCATTCCCTCTTTCATGTCTAAATAATTCAGACAAACAAAAAACAAAGTTGTTTTGCTGATTGAAGGCAGGAAATTAAAAGCCGAGTCAGATGTTCTTTGTTTACTGGCAGACAACCAAAGCTCAAACATACCTCTAAAGAACATGGCATCACCCCCAGGGTATCCTTTGGGAGGGGGCACCTTGTTGTCTATGTGGCCAAGAATAGCTTTGGTGATTTTATCGAGAGCCTTGGTACCATACTGCAAAAGAAAGGGGATTTGTAAAGGTCAAAAAATAAGAGACAGAGTTTAAACAACTCACATTAAACACAATATTATTTCTTGAAATTGCTTACCTTGTTTTCAAAATTGTACTTGCTCAGGTCTCTGGATTCAGTGGCTCTTCTGTCTCCGTGGGTTAATGCGCCCTGCACGGTGGATTAACACAAGCATTAGTACTAGACTAGTATGAGGCTTACAGCCCCCACAGCATTTTCACACCAGTACAGCCGGACACACTGATGTGTTTGCTGCTGCAACAAAATGTACAAAGACTTATCTGCCAATAAGACAAAAGTGAATTTGGAGGCAAAATTTAGAAGAAAATGTAAACAAAGCAACGTCCACAAACAAATTCAGCTGTTCGGACAAGCGACTGTTTCAGTGTGTACTTGTATCAGGTTCAAGCAGGCAGGCGGATGGGATGTGACCTATTCTTGATACATATTCATCATGCGGAGCTGGCAAATGCAGAGTTGACTTCCTGGAAGCGCCATTCCCTCGCATCCCTCTCTCTCACCCTTTCCCAAAAACAACCGTCATGCTGTGTCACCATGGAAATAAATGACTGGTAGTGCAGAAATGCATCGATAATGATGGAAAATAACTGTAGCCTTATAAATCTTCCAGACAAGCTCTTTTGCTTTGCTTGCTCAGTTTTCCATTTCTGAGTTGGAGAGGGGAAAGACCCAGAATCTCTTGAGATTTGTGGAGAAACTTCAAGAGAACCAATAACAAAAGAGACTCTGTGAGGAGACTTAAAGACGAGGGAATAGTACAGGGAACAGGAAGGGTAGAGGGTGAAGGCAGGGTGATGGAAGAGACGGTAGTTTCACTAGCTAATAGGAATGCTACAACCAATGAACTTGAAACAAAGATCTTCATTGTTTTCAGCTTCTCAAACTTCATAAAACAACAAGATAAAAGGGGACTACTCTCCCCCGAGACACAACTCATCGTATAAAAAAAAGAAATAATGAAGGAAACTTGAGACAAATAATAGTACACACAAACAAATCCACACAGCTTCTATATTTACCAAGCTTTCTAGCCTTTTTGCCACAATGGAGGCAAAGCGTCTCTCCCCAGCCAACTCTGAGATGAGGAAGATGTACTCTGGAGCCGTCACCTGATTGGACCGATGAGTTCGACCTGGAGAAACAACAGAAAGATATCAGAGACGATCTGTAGAGCGCAAACATCCTTACAGAAGTAGACCATAACTGTGATGCTTGTCTGACATCTGATGAATGAATGATGCTTGTGATGATGTCACACACTACTGCAAGTGTTCAATAAGTGTAATTACCCAGAAGAATGAAATCAATAACAACATTCTTGGAAACAAGTAAGAGAATCGTTTCCTGAGGTTTGGAATTACACGATTCTTTCTATGAACCTACATTATGTGAGATACATGAGGAGTATTGTACAATTCATATTGGAAGTATACATGCATGGATATTATTTCGCTTATTTTATTGTTAATCAACATGCAATGTCATCATTCTATACTTATTGGATTGTTTTTTATTTGTATTTTCTTTGTAAGTATTGTAGTTTTTATTGTATTTAACTGTGTTTGTTTGTATGTTTGAATATTTTGTATTGTTTCATATTATGCTTAAGAGATCTGGACCCTAGCAAGAGTAGACTTTACTGTGGGGTCTAATGGGGATCCATAATAAACAAATCTAAACTAAGTGAAGAAAAAGACTTTGTAGATTTTCAAGATGGTGATAGTTTCACAGAAAGACAAAAATAAATACGTAAATAAATAAAATAAAATAAAGAGAAAGGAAGAGACAGGGATATTGTTGGCGATATGAACTGCAACCAAATGATGCCGAAATTAAACTTGTAATTCTGAGGGAAAATCTTCCTGCTCAAACATGATGTAGTCAATAACAAAAACATAAAAAACCCACAGGGATTTTCTTTTGGAGTCTCTTCAACTTCTAGAGAATTAAAAAGGAAATATTTGACTGTGTTTTCCTGCTATAAATCTGTCAGATGCTTCATGCCCTGTTATTTGGATGAATGACTCAAAGGGGATATAACAGAAAAAAAGCTTTTTCTTTAAATAACTAAAGAGTAGTTCAAAAGTATTTTTCTCAAACATTTTTGCTCCTGCTTCGCTGTTAACAGCAAATTCTCTTCAACAGGTTCATAATTAATTTGAATTCATATATGAATCAGTTTTCAGCTCACCGCCAGTTTTTTTTTAAATCAAATGTTTTATAGACTGACAAGAAATTCAACATCTAATTGCTCTTCCTTACATTTTCACATCAGCAAATGATAAATCCTAAATCAATGTACCATCAGTGGCTGAACCATTACTTAAATAAACGTTCTAACACAGCGTATACACGAGTTCTTTACATTACCCTCTAAAACACAGTAAAATAAACCATTAGTGGAGCCCAGAGTTAATGGAGCGATATGAGATGGAGGACGTATAATTTAAGTTTTTACTGGTGGATTAACCAACAAATCTCTGATCAGTTTAATGGCTGACTTCAGATAAGGTGGTGCTTAGAATAAGAACAGTAGCAAGTGTCTATGCAGTGGAGAAAAGCATAAATGCAGGTACCAGTCAAAAGTCTGGACACACATACTCAATAAATATGTAGGTGTGTCTAAACTGTGTCTGGTACTGTTCTTGTGAATAAAATTGCCAGACAAATAATCAGTGTGGTGTATGAAAGTGTAGCTGTCACAAGTACTTTGACCAAAGCAGGTCACAAACCTTCATTATGATCTCAGGAAATTGTACCATTTGTTTCCATAAAGCTGTTTTTTTTTTAAGTAAGTGGAATAATTGGAAAAATCAAAATACAACTTCTAAATGACCAGCACCAAATCGGTAAATGTTCCACTATGGATGTAGTTTAATGTTACAAAACTAGCGTGACCCTAAAACAGAGGACAGTCTTTTTCATTTTTTTCATCTGCATTCCTAACAACCTTTGACCTCGATGTGGCTGCCTGTCACAAATCAGACAGAAGATCACAAAACTGGTCTGGCACATCTGTCAGTCTGTTACATCATCTGTCAAGTCTGTTGGTTATTATTACACTGTCCACACGTTGGTAAATACGATATGAGGTCTGTTTGACATTTTCCTGACAGTTACAAAGTGCATGTAATAAAGAACATACAATAACTACCATTAACTAGTGAGGCTTCAAAAGTCAGAGATATTTTCTTGTAAATAAAAAGGAAGGAAAAAAAGAAAGAACAAAAAAGGCTTTAAAAAAAAAAAAAAAAAAAAAAAAAAAATCCAGTTTATTTTTAACTATGTGACTCTCAAGGTCTATTTTAAGGTGATTTCCTGACTTACCAAACTGCTGAATAGCCCTGTCTGCACTCCAAGGCAGCTCCAGGGTCATGTGGACCCTGCGCCTCTGGTTTTTCACCCGCTTGTCTGCCTGAAGGGAAATCCCAGAGCTGGCTGCTTCTGAGATGATGGCCACCAGCTGCAGGAAACAGGACCAGATTTAAATGGAGATTTTACTGCATTATTTCCTTAAAGCAACACATCGCTTTCAGACACTGATTCCTGCAGAGAAACAAGTAAAAACAACAAAACAGTTTATAAAGGAGATCTACATCTCTGAGATTCTTGTAGCTGACCTTCTCTCCACTCATGAACCGATCCTTCTCCTTGATGTTGATGTGGTCAATTGTGAGACCTTGTTCAGCTCGTGACTCGTAGCGCACGCTGCCATCTGGACGCCGTACAACACGACCTTTACGACCAGTCATCTACAAAAAAAAAAAAGAAAGAAGAAAAAATACATGCCCTTGAGAAGAGACATTGAGAGATAACAAACACATCCCACCAGTAATTAAACATATCAGGTGCTGTACGGGGATTGTTTTTAACGGTTAGGGTTAAGTTTGTACCTCCGAGACTTTATCTGGTCCTCCAAACAAATCAATGAGCACATCCAATGTATTGAGAGGTAGTTTTTTTCCCAGTTCTGATATTTTGTTGAGGAGGCCCTGCTTCATCTCCTCTATCCTGGCTGTGAATACAAAGTAGAGGAGCACATTAATCGTGTAACCCTTTACACATCAAGTCCTGTGTGTAAAAGGCTGCAGTATCAGCGATGGCATGCAAAATACCCACCTGACTGCTGGCTAGTGTGGTTCACAAAGATGACGTCGTCATTGTCTAGAAGGGAGTCCGGTGAGGAGTTGGAGTCTGTGTCCATGCCGTCGGAGTCGGTGCTGCTGTCGTCGCTGATGTTGATGACACCGCCGCTGTCCACTGTGTGCTTGGGCACCTTGGTTTGACGACCTCTGGGCTTCCCTAATTGTTAGAAAGGACATGATGTTGCAGTAACAAAAACACCTCCTGCATCTTTATTTATATATTACAGAAAAAAAACTGATAAGACAAGACAATGGTGGGATGCTGTGCCACGTGCATCCTTCTCACTTACGTTTCCTCTTATTCCCTGGTGCCTTCTCTCTCCTCTGTTTCTCTGAAGGGAAATGCTTCATTACAAGAGACTGGAATACTCCTCTAGAGAGGAGAAAAGGAGAGAAAGAGAGAGAAACTTTTACATCAAAGCAATCAAGACAACACAGGGCAGTTGGGGCAGTTAGACACAATGTGCATTCCTGATTTAGCCTCATTATAGTTGTCAGGTGTTGACAGACAGATGAACGTGTTGCTGTGGGATCTAATTTACTCAGACTCTCAGACATGTCTGCCGCTGCAAGAAGCTGAGGGTTATCCAAGTTCAGGGCAGTCAGCGCTTCTTTTTTTTCATGAATGAGTCATTTGTTGATTAAGAAGCTTTTACTTATGAAGAGGTTGCTTGGTTTGAATGAGGATAAATGCAAGCTGCACAGCTTATTGTATATAATGCACATGGTAAGGACTTTTAAAATGGACTTTTTATTTGCCAGTTTAACGGCCCAGAGTCAACTATTTTTATTCATTTTCAATTGTTTTATTTTGTCTTTTCTTGTGTTGTACAGTGTCCTTGAGTGACCTGAAAGGCGCTTTTAAATAAAATGTATTATTACTAATTACCTTCAGCAAGCCTATGACTGTTCTTCCAAACTGGGTCAAAGGTAATGAATCAAAACTCTCAGTCAACTAAATAACAGTCAAAATATTTATTTTCACTCACTCGGCTGCAGAAACAAATCTGTCAAGATGTCCGTCATTCTCATCCAAGACTTCCCTGGTGCGTGACTCTCCAGTGGACTGCAGACCGATAACAATGCACTGTGGTGGAATAAAGCAAATGTGGATAAACAATCAAAGAAGCCTTCAATAAGGACTCATCTCTGGATCAGGATTTCAATCTTATAAACTCCTGTTTTTGAAAACTAAAATTACTTAAAGCTAACCTCCCCCACATTTACACCACATTTAGAGTTTCAGTTTTTGCTTGGATCTTCGACAATGACAACGTGCAGATTAGCCACACTGGTGTTCGAGGGAGTGCTGTGCTGACCTTTCCAGCCTCCAGCTCTTTCTTGGCCAGCTCCACGAGGCAGCGGACCTTGGCGGCGATACAGAGATATTTGAAGAAGCGTTGGTGAGAAGACCAGAACTGCCCCCACAGCGACTTCCTGCTGCTCAGGCCCAGCTCGTTAGCTGCGTGCATGAAGACCTTCAACGCTTCCGCCCACTACACAAAAAATCACAGATGTGAACTGTTAATTTTAAGTTAAGATGTTACAGAGAAAGCTAACTAGTTCCCTTTGGTAACAGGTAGGAAAACTCACCAGTTTGGCAGCTTCGTTGTAGACCTGTTTGAAATCACTGTCTAGCCCGATCTCCTCAATGCGGAATGCCACCCCTGCGAAGCTCAGCTGTCTGGCAATATACATCCCGCTCACTTTCATATCCATGGCAACTATCTCCATGGCCCCAACACCTCTGTGTGTGAACAGGATATTAATTATTCATAAAATGCAATCACGAGTCTACTAGCAACAACAAGCTGATTTTCATAAATTTGATCGATTTAAAGGTGTGATTCCCAAAGTTTGAAGGATTCTTGGAAACACAAAAGCCTCACGGTGGATTTCACCTTTTCTCAATGGCGTGCAGGAAGTCATCAAAGGCTCTGAAGGGTGTGCCCTCACCCCATATTCCCAGGCGGCTCATATAGATCATATTCTTTGGCTCAGAGGCACCTGGAAGAGATGACAAATGTATATTTTCAAATCATCTGCTGTGTATTTTACTCCCATCAGTGTGTCCATGTGCAGGTCAGTGTACCTGTGGCACTGGCATACACCACTCTGGCCCGCGGCAGCTTGCTCTGCAGGTCAAGCACTGCCTTGCCCATCTTTGTAGATGTGGCATTCTTGGCTTTGTGGCATTCATCAAAAATAATCTGTGGTGGTGAAAGGTTAAGGGCAAGCAACGGATACTAAAACTGCTGGATATTAAGTTGGTCAGATCACAGCACGACAATACATAGAACAGGACATGGTTTGCTGCTTCCAGCATTGAAACGAAAGGATACGACACCATCAAAGTCTGGTTTGCACCAGTCCAGGATTTGTTTGATTCTCGTCCGGTGCTGCCCTCCCGCCTGGCTCTCTCCAATCAGCGCTGAATAAGTTGCAAACAGGACTCCTTCTGAGGTAGCTGTGTCTCCATACTTTATCTACCATCACAGAACAAACGCACAGAAACCAGCTTTGTTTTATCTTCTGCTCTGATACACATAGCAGCCAAGAAAAAAGTCTAATCAGCAGTAATTCCTCTGGACTCACCTTGTTTAAGGCATGCACTGGGATAGTCGGTGCATTTATGTCTTTGAGATCTCTCTCTGCATCAAATTTCAGGTCATTGGATATGCTGAACCTGAGGGTGGGAACAGGAACATCAGAAATCCGGGCCCCTTTGGTACAAACAAGCTCTTGCATGTACAATCGGGCCTACAGTGTGTTCCTAACTAGCTATTTGATGCATCCTTGAGGAGAAAATCATTCTTACCACAGTGCTTTCTTCCTCCCCTTAAGGTAGTTCTCTAAGATGATTCCTGCCACGGTGCGCCCCTTTCCGACGCCTGCCCCATCTCCTATCAGGAAGCCCGCCCTCTGGTTGTTCTGAAGAATCACCTCGTGTTGCTAAAGCAAATGCATGAAAAATGGCCAAACAATCACAACATTAATCACAGAGACTTCCTCGATGAATAAATTCTTTATGTTTTGTGTGCCCCATTCTGTACCTGGCAGGCATAGATGATAGCCTCTAGCTGCAGAGCAGACAGCATGCCGCTGTTAATAGTTGATTCATGGATAGATAGCGTGTATGTGATGTCAGGTGGAGGAACGCTGGATAACGTATTAGTTTCCACCACTATGTCTGGATGAGAAATTCCTATAGTGGCTAAAGAGAAGAAAAAAAAGAAAAGTTAAAATAAATTGTGGAGGATAGTAAGAAAAAAACGAATGAAATAAAGGGTAACGGGGTGTTAATATTCCATTTGGTAGCATACATTTAGAGGGTCTGTACTCAGCATATGTGTCAACATGTCCGAGTTCATCCGTTTCCTCCTCCTCAGCATCATCTTCCTCTTCTGGTGGTGGCTGGATTCTCGGAGCCTGGAAACACCAAGGCTGCTTTAATAACGCAATCATATAACGCACAGCTTAAACTGGGGGTCTTACAGTTATCAGTCTTCTCAGGCTTTTGTTATCTGAGAAAGTGGAAATGAATGGGATCTTTTTTCAACCCACAGGAGAATATTTCAGTGACTTCATGTACTGCTGGGTCAAAATGCTAAAATATGTACTGGCACGTTACATCTCTGTGTAAAAAATGATGGATAATGGTTTATAAGGGATAAGATCATCTGATGTGAGAGTTTGGTTTCATTTCAACATCAGGTTGGAGAGGTCAGAGTGGGCTACCTGGAGTCCTCCTAAAGGTGGAGTGTTGATAATAGCGGTTATATCATCCAAACTGGCCAAGCCTTGAAACCTGCTGGTGCCATTCTGCTGTCAATAAAACATAAAATAAAGAAATACAAACTCAAATAAACACTGGGGCAAATGCATTTGACAAAATGAAGCAAACAAACAAACAAAAAAAAGCACACCCACACAAAGAAAGGAAAAAAACTCCAGAGTAATCACTGTGTGTGTGTTCTCAGATGTGTGTGGGCGCGTCATGGATGTCTTATAGAGCAACAATCAACAAAATATAATTTGTCTTCTGGCGGTGAAAAGCCAGCAACAATAACAACAGATAAAGCTGCGTGTCTGGGAACATAATGGATGAAATGAGGGCAGAATGAAAAGGAAAACATAAAAGGCTTTCAGAAAACCGGAGAAATAAATATACTTGATCATTATCAAAAAGATTCGCTTGGACCCATCTAATGCAGTGGGGGCTCAACAGCAATGTGAGCAGGGAAACAGGAACAAGACTTCAAGCTGCTTTCTGAAGACCATGAACAGCAGCTCTGCTAAGACGTATTGATGCTGTAGAGTCGTTATTGTCTCATGGTTTAAATATTATGTGTTGGTATGGTTGTTTGTTTGTGTGTTAACGGGGGTAGATGTGATGTTGATCTACATTTAGGATATTTTATTCGTTCTTTTGTGAGGATATATTGCTCATTTGTAGATGGGAGAATTAAGGTATGGAGCAAATAACAGCTACTGTTGTGATGGTAACAACGCAACTCACCTTTACCTTCATGCAATGGATGGGTGACAATTTAACAGAGAGAAAAAAAAAAAGCTATTTGTTCAGCAAAAAGGTTGCTGAGCTCCATGTACTATCAACTTAAATATTAATAAAAGTTGAGTTTCAGTTTCAAATAAATTGAAGCCTGAGTCAAAACAGATAAGATAATAAGAACTAACACCATGGTTAAACATGGGGAGCAGTAATGTTTATAGGGTAAGAAAGACAATTTAATCACTGTTTGTCATTAGGACTTTAAAGCCTGCCTCCTGCAGACATCCACGTATGGATTTCAATAACACGCTTGTATATAATAGCAGTTAAAGTTAATGAAGTGCGTGTGAGTGTCTGCTACTGACCTCTAAGCTGCTCTGCGTTGGTGCGGTGGTGTTAGTGTTGATATCCCAGAGCGTGGGCACTGTGTCCAGGTTGTCTGTGCTGATGAAGGACTGGGTATCAGCATACTCCGACAGCGAGTCAGCCGGCGAGGAGAACAGAGAGTTTCTGGAGAGGTCATCGATGTAGGACAGATCCTGAAGACACACACAGAGAAGATGCTTAAGCTTCAACTTCTGAAATATTGTGAAAGTTGCAGAAGAAGAATCCTGAAATCCAATTAAATGTACAGAACTGTGTCCAGAGCGTGTTAAAATAAAGATTATAAATCTTTGATCTTCTATCAGTCGTCATGCAGCGAGTGTTCTGCGCACAGCCCGCAAAGAAAAAAAGAAGTGTGAAATGACTATGCGTTGGAGTGAAACCTTGAAAATAAATGTGCCACATTCATTCTGGTTTCCAACCAATATTGTGCTCTTTTCGGAGTAACACAAGGAGCCCGAACAAAAATCTAATCACACACAGATGTGTGAGAATGAGCATGTAAAATAGAAAGCAAGACGCAGTCAAAATAAGACTGTTTGTGTGTGTCATTTCAGCTATGGCTGCCTTCCAGTCGCCCCTCTATTCATATCCTTTTCCAAGCCATTAGCATGCCATGTCCTTTAACTAGCCTCTCACAGGCACCCCCAGGCCCCCAGAGACTTATAAACATGGATGTGGGGGGTAGGGATTGAGTGATGGGGGTGGGTCTGACACAGAAGACAACGGTAAACTAAACAGAGCTGAAGCTGCTTTTGGAAATTCATTTTCTTGTGTGGGTGTGTGTGGTCCGTGAAAGTGACTGTATGCGTGCGTATTTCTGTACGCTGAGCCATATGTGAAGATTCCCACACCCCCACGTTCCAGATACACCCTCCACAGGGCCATGAAGCAGCCTGGAATACCGTCTACAGAGTCTAACCGGCTAATTCAGCTGTTTTTCATGTTAGGGGCCGAGTGCAAGAGCTCTCAAATCAGAAGTGATTCTGAAATAAGGTGGCATCATTTACACAGAGCAAATGTTCATGTGTGATTTTCTACAAAATCTCATACATGCATACTCTAAAAAGTTTGAAAAAGGTGACCAATCACACAATACAGCATACCACTGACATTATTGTGCCACAGGGAGCAATCAGGCTGCAATGCATCACTTCCTCATTTCATGACAAAGAAAATATTAACAAAATGGAGAGCAATGAAGAAAAAATTGCTTTAAAATTAATTAAGTTTGTAATGAAAAAACTCCACAGACAACAAGGATTATCTGCTCCTCAGCTAGAGATTTGAACTGTTATGATGTATTTTACAAGCAGCTCACCTATGTTAGCTCATGTTATGTTATGTTAGCTTTACGGAACAGAACCCTCATGGTGGCTTGGCCACACTTGGTAGTAATAAGTAAGATAAGTAACCAGATTTTTAAGATCGAAATGTCATAACAGGTTGTAATTATCAGAGTGGTCCTGTAAATGCTGCACAGTGCAGAATAAAATGGACTGGAACTTTGGCAGCATTTTACAGTTCCAGGCTGCATCTAAATATTGGGATAAGTCAATTTATAACAAATTAAGCTGAAAATCAGCCCTGTAGTACTGTTGCTAGGCAAAATTTTACATATCCAAGGAGCCTGAGAAGGTATATCAAGCTCAAAATAACTTGTATACAACAAAAGTTTACAACTGCACAAGCAAATATAATGTTTAGTGATGAGGTTCGAATGAATGGATATTTTACTAAATGAAGCAAGGTGGCTCCAATTCAGGGATCATTAGGATTTTATACGTTTCATAAGTCTTTTTCATCTATGTGCATGAAAAAAATAGATAATAAATCAGTTGTCACCTCTTTTTTCATACTATATATTTATTTTTCCAGATACTAATATAGTAAAACTACAACTGGGCACGACACACTTGTGTTACTAAAGATAACTTTTATAAAATGGGTAATATGGCACTGTGAGAGCAAACAAAGCACCAAATGTCTTGAAAAGGAGATAAATATTGGGCTGTCACAGTGACTCAGTCTTAAGAATATGCTGCTACTGATAAAAGCTGAGAAGAAGCTGAGCTTTCTGTCATGGCTGCCTGTTAGCCATTACTCACAGTTTAACTGAAAATGTTTCACTGGCATGAGAGGATGAGACAACATGATGACATCATTCGAGAATAGGACACTGTGAGGATAATAAACAGCAGGCAGACCTAAACTGCCTCAGAGCTGTGCATGCTTACACATATATGTGTATATTTTTGCTCTCTGACGATACAGAGACAATGAACCATGCTGACTACGATGTTGGGAAGGTTGTGTATTGGAAAAAGGGTCTTTTTTTTTAAAGGCTGCTGCAAACAGCTTATTAGTGTTTTCTAGTAAGTCTATGATTACAACT
This sequence comes from Atherinomorus stipes, assembly GCA_023101725.1. Lineage (NCBI taxonomy): Eukaryota > Metazoa > Chordata > Actinopteri > Atheriniformes > Atherinidae > Atherinomorus > Atherinomorus stipes. The sequence continues at coordinate 206,905 of JALJCO010008701.1, forward strand.
TGCTCTCCGGCTCTCTCACAACAACTCTTTTCTTTTCCCCCTGTGTGTGTGCTCCTTCGGGGCAAGATCAGGCACGAGCGCTGCAGGAAATCTCAACAAAGTTGCCCTGCAGATAACTAAGCGGAACAACCAGCTCCTGTGTGATGACAGAAGGGCTGATGGGGAGTGACGCACACACCCTGCCACCTTCTACCTTTGCTTCATTCATTTTGTTTGTTTATTATCAGCCATCTGCATGTCTGCAAATGTCATTCTTTGCCCAGCACTTTCTTTCCTTGGAACCTCTGAGTGAAGATGGATGAGCAAGCAGGGCTCGGAAAAGGGACACCGTGTCACCAGCAGGCATCATTCCATGGAAGCATAATTGCGGAAACACGCAGATAAGCACAGACACATGTTTTTCACCATGGAAATGAAGAACAAGGCAGCAGTTGAGCTCACATCTTTCATTTTAAGTCAGCAAAAATAGATCTGATCCAACAAAAATAAAAACGTCTAGTTATTTACTTTTACATGGAAGTCAACATTAAGATACTGTAGGTTACAATTAAAATGCATATTAAAATCTTGATTATTTCAAAATGTTGCATCATAATATGTGAGGTTAAGCTAAAGCCTTCCTATGTGACTGTTCAATAACTTGCATCAGCTAACAGCGTACTGTGCTAATGCAGTGCTGCTATTAAAGCAACCAACGTGACACAAAAGGAACAGAGAACTGCAGCAGTTTTGTTGGTGCTAACCAAGACATGTCGAACCTCAGCGCCATGCTAATCGAGTTGTTAAGCCAAGCGTAACAGAGGCAGCCGTGTTTTCCCCGCTTCAGGCCCGTACCCAGGGCTACTTCATCTACTGCTCCTATGAGAGGGTCCTGCCAAGCAGAGATAAGGCTTGAATTCCAACTGCTCTGATGCTAATCTGGCTCCTTCCACAACACACAGCCTCCCACTCATTATTAATCCTGCCTCTGTCTTGCTTGCATTTTCTTCTTGCTGTAAAACAAATTACATTTCTTGAAATACGTGCAAATGTGTCTTTTCACACTATTTCAAGGTTTTATTTTGTGTTTCAATGGGCACAAAAAAAGTATGTGTGCTTTCATGTGCATGGAATAGTATGTGAAAGTCCGTGGACATGTTTTTTCCTGTCACTTGTCCACCATTCTCTTCTTTTGCCTTTTTACTTCTTCCTCTTTCACTTCATTTTCTCCTCTGCTCTGAATAATTAAGGCCAGCATTGTTTCCTCCACTTATTCCCGTCTTTTGACCGCTAGTCTCCAACGTGGACCGACCTGAACAATCTTCCACTCATAACGTGAGGAGATTCAACGCACGCATGCAAATGCTGAACATCATGTATCCACAGAAGCAGAAAATTGCATTTGAGAGTCTGGATAATGACAGTTGTCTGCCAGCTGATGATTAATGTAGGCAGCAGGGAAAAAATGAAAGAGCTAGAATAAGCTGCAGCTACCAGGATGCGTGCAAAGCTGCAGAGTCACTGGGTGGCTGTGGGTTGAAGGTGCACCTATCAGCTATGAGAATCAGAAATTGAAAGATGTACGACAAGACATTCATCACAAAGGAAACCTAAGACTCATTAACAGTTTATCTGTTGATGCTGTTTAGTCTTAACACTGGCACACACACCATTCTCCTACAAAATTCATACAAGCAAAGACAAAACTGTGGGCGGAACTACTTATGCTCCTTTAATGGTTGCCACGGGAGAAGTGAGGAGCAGCTGTTTCTGTTACAATGACAACACTGATCCTGGATATGACAGTCTCTGATAAACTTAGGCACGGCCATACAAGGAAGTGAAGCAGCCACATCTCTTAGTAAGTTTGATAAACTCACTAATCATTTTCATAAGCTTCTATGTCTATTAATGCAGCTCTAACCTATTGAAGAAAAAAAAAACTGTTTGATATATAGTCGTCCTCAAAATCAGAAAATCAGCTGTTAGCTAAATTGATAGTAATAATAATAAATGTAAACAAAGGTAATAATAAATGAAAATTCTATGAAAATCCTGGCATTGACTTTGAATTGTGGTCCAGAAGAAATATCAATAACAAACACACACACACACACAAAAAGCATGACAGGGCTCTGAAGCTGAAAATTTTTTTGAGCAAAACTTTGAGCTAATCACTGCAATCAGGTGTTTACTCTCAAGTTCAAAAAGACTTCTACACCTGTCGACGGGTATTTTGGTCCACTGTTCATGGGAAAGGTGCTCAAATGTGTCTGGGACAGTTTTGTTTGTTTGTTTTATTAAACTATTATTTCCAACCACAACTCAAAAGCAATAATTTCTTTCATGAAATTGTAGTTTTGTAAACTTTTATTTATTATTAGTTTCTTTAGTTTCTTATTATTTGAATTACTATCGTGAATTTAGCCTTTCCTTTAATTGGAGGGTATGAATAATTTTGTATATATAGTATAGTGATGTGATTGCTGCCCTGTGGCTGTAAGTAGGGCTGACATATAGGAGGCAGTTTCTCCAGGCCAGGTGTTGTTTTAACACACAAAGGTAAATTAAATAAATAATGAATATACAGTAGTGTCTGCTGAAGGGGACGGGTGGTGTTTTAAAACATCCATTAATTGTTGCTGACGGTGGAGCACATTTCCCCAGTTAGTTTTGGTTACAGTAAACACAAACATTTAGAGTTTAAATATGAAAGAAAAAAAAAAAAAAACAGTTTGAAGAGTCTTTTTAGGGGCTGAAGCTTGAGTGACAGTTCAAATGATCAATATAGACAATAAGGCTGACAATTAAACCAGGTTCCGTCCTTACTATCAAACAAATAGGCTTGGATAAGAACATTTAGTCTAAACTGCTGGTGACATCTGTGCACGTGATGAATAATTTCTGGTTTCATATTGTTATAGGTTCATTAAAAGTTCATCAGAGCATGCTAAGATGATGGAGAGAATAATGTCAGTCAGAAGATCGATCCTTTATTCCAGCTGAAACCACATGGGATGTTTTTATTTTCTGCCTTAATCCCAATGCAGCAAGATTAGATGTCACACAATAAAATAACAAATCAGTAAACACCTGCACACTGTAAACGGCATTTCTGTCGTTCCGTTGTCTTATTTTATGGCAAATCAACAAGCTTCTGGTATGTTGTTATAAATTAAAATACTTAATCAAACACATCTTAGACAAACACAAAAATAGCTCCATTTAACAGAAAATTTTAAGGCAGCCCTTTAACTCATATTTTTTAGTTAAACATTTTATAGTGGAAGTTAAGGATCGACCGATACATTGGCTGGTCGATATTTTAGGCCAATATTCGCGTTTTTGGCTGGTATTGGCATTAGCCAATACGTGGCCAAAGGGTGCACTGGCCGATGCGCTCCCTTCGGCATAATTTACAGGCAGCAGTTGCTGCCACCTCTCTTTTCCTCCACTAGCAGTGCTGGAAGCCTGCAGCTCTGGCATACCAAAGCTTTTTACATTAAAAGTTGTAAAATTAGTTTTCATCGTGTCCTTCATCATATTAAGCTGCAACCAGCTGATTGATGGCAGTGAAAAGCGCCGCCTGACTTTACTACGCTATCAAATAAAATTCATTTTAGGGGGGGGGGGGGTGTAAAAGTTCAAATGTGTTCCAGACAGTCCTTTTTATTTTTCAGCTTATAGATCATGAATGAGTCTCAGACTTTGTGCTGTGGTGAACATGAGCGAGATGCGGACAGAAAATCTGTATTTAGGCAGATCTCCGTCAGATTCGCATAAATAGGTGCTTACTATTAGTTACTGCTGCTGCTTTGTCAAAGGACCTGAAGCTGACCATCGGTTCTCCTTATGAAGAGAATTAGAGGAGAACACCTGATCCAGCGCGCCCTGGTTACAGACAACTCACCCATGGTAAACGCAAATCTCTCTCCTGTACGTGTTTGGGAAAAAAGAAAAAGAGATCCCCACAACAGCGGGTTATAAACTGTCTACGTGCAAGGAAACGCAAACATGAGCAGAAACGGAGCGCATGTCAGGTCTCCAGTGGGCAGTGAAACTTTTCAACCACGCATCCAGATGTGAAACATCCCGACAAAAGCAGAACAAACAACACAACAGAAGCGCCACGTGTCCGCGTGGGTGGAGGAGCTGATTATGGCTCATAAAACCTCTGCGTCCTCCGCAACGGCATAAAAGTTTTACAGAACCAGACCCACCAAGGTCAGAGACACAAGTGCAGGATGACACGAACGATGTCCAGACTCACCTTGCATTGTCAGAAAATGTCACTTTGAAGGTCATTGCCAAATATTTGCGTTTTTACCCCCAAAACTCTGTTACCATGTAAATAAGAAGCCAGAACGCAACAAGACTCTCGTCTCTCAGGGCTGTAGAGTAATCAGCCCTGATGTTGATGTAGGAGAATTTTTTCCACCTCAAGTAAAACTGAGAATGAGATCAAAATTATATCAAATAGAAAACCTGATATTCGTTTAGATTTATCTTCCAGCTTGATCAGACTTCAATACACTCATGAATACATGATAAATTATAAACAATATTTTTTTTACAAAAATACATAAAAATATGAAAAGTGAAACAGTAATCTTTGCTTACTGTACTTAACAGATAGATAGATAGATAGATAGATAGATAGATAGATAGATAAAGATATCTATCTATCTATCATAAAGATAGATAAGATAGATAAGAATAAAGATTTAGCACAGACATAATATCATCATTTCAGATTTGAACTGCAGGTAAAGTCAGGTACATCTTACACTTTTATTTTAATAATCTGCTGCTCACAAAGTCAAAATACTTTAATATGAAAATCCTGGGAGTGCTGGTATACTATACAGGGCAGAGACTGGTAATGCAATATCGGCCCCAAATATCGGCACGCTGTATTGGCTATCAACTGAGGCTAATGACAAAATATCGGTACCGGTATCAGCCCTAAAAAAATCTGTATCCGTCGATCCCTTGTGCAAGTGTGTGATAAGGTCACATATGTGAGGCTTTACGAATGTAGCCAATTTATTGTATCAGTATGCAAATATCATAAAAATACATTGAAACTTTAGTAGATCATTCTAATTGTCACATTCTTTTTAGAAACCACAAATTACAAAAATGACCATCTGAGCAATCTAGTTGTCCTCAGTATTGCAAAAGTACTACAAGATGTATTTGTTTGTGAGATGTTTTACTGCACAACACAATAACTGTCAACTTCAGCTCTCCAAAGAAAGATGTTGATATCTGTCCTCGACTTCAAGCTCTTTTCTGGACTTATTTTAAGGATTTTTTTATATAGATAAGCTTAAATATTGTCTTTGTTTACATACAGGGGATGTACTTACTATACTTCTTCTAACCAATTAAAATCAATCTGACCGGCTGACATGTTTACATGGACACTAGATGAAGTGGTCACATCAGTTGTGTGTTGACATGATGGAAAGATCTATAAAAACACTTTTGACATGTGAACTGATATGGAAGAAAGGAAGACAACAAAAAGACATGAATTTGATCAAATATCTGTATGAATAAACTGTGTTGAGACTTGAGTGTTGAGTGCTTTGACTTCAGCTAAAAAGTTGCATCCTCCACAGTTCGGTCAGCTCTGTTTTGCTGACGCCATTTTCCAAGTAGAAACTCAGGAACATCCACCACAGAAACACTGGACTGAGTCTACACAGGGCTATTTTTTTTCCCAGTTGATCAGATCATAAAAAGGCTTAAACTACCCCTCTTGATCGCATTGAAAATTCAATCCAATCAAGGCTGATTGGATATATGTTGCCCATGGAAAAAATTACGAGACCACCCTTGACATCAAAAATAATGGTTATGCAAATGAGTACCAATTGTGGTGTGAATAATGTGACTGAAAAAGACAGAAAAGAAAATATAGAATACCTAAAAGCTGTTTTTGGCAGTAAAATGCAATAGCCATTGATATTAGAACTTAATAACCAAAATCACTTATCAAGAAAAGCATGGAAAATGGCAAGAAATCAGTTCTTAAATTAAACTCTTATGAGCTTTTTTTCTGTTGTTATCGTTATATTTGTCCAGACTAATGTACTCAGAAGCACAAACTTTAGGTAAGAGCTCCTGTGAGCCAGGTCCTGTTAAACTCAATAACCTGCTTCAAGTGCGTGGCTAAAATCTGAGGCCCCTGTTAGGCCAGGCCAGGCCAGGCCAGACCAGGGCTTTCCCCTCCTACACATTGCCAGCTTGCCTGCTTTTCCAAGGCCAGGAAACAAGCCACTCTGGCCTCCCACTTACCCTGCACACCCACTCATATACACAAACAAAGTGACACCTCGAATGACCCCGTCAGCCCAACCGTATATTTATGTCATCTCCTGACACTGTTATTATTATTCACTCCCAGCCTCTAAAGCTAAATCCCCCATGTTTCCCACCCCAGCCTTCTCTTTTCTTCTCTCTGCCCTTTCAGCATCTATTTAGCTTTGGTTTTCCCACAAAATTCTGCCACCAGAGGACAATTTATCAAAGTCAACACTTTACTGAAAATAACACATTGCTTAAAGACTATATTTTGGAATAATAATACTTTATGAATCAGAGTGAGGTGGATATTTCACACAGAAATCTAAAGTTACGGCTGCACACTGAAGTGTATATTGTTCAAGGCACTCTCATAACAACATAGCAACTGTAACGCTGTCTTTTCTCTATCATTATCACAAAAGACTTAAAAAAAAAACCTGCTTTAAAATTTAAATTAAAAGGCAGTGAGGAAAGCAACAGTTAAACACAAAGCTGCGTGAGTCATGGGACAATCATGAGTTTGACATTTGAGGATGCAACAATAAAATGCCAGCAATCTTGTTTGTGATGTAGGCGGCTTAAAATGACAGTTAAACGGAGCATGGCCCTGTCAATAAGCAGTTTCTATAGTGTGTATGTGTGTGCGCAGTAAAGGTGAGACACGCAGATATGAAACCACCTACACCTGTGATCAGCTGACTGAAACAACCGTCACTGAAGCTCTCCCCTCTCAGGGGTCAGCTGTTGACCTGATTGATGGGCCATGTGTCCCTGTCTTCTCATGAGGTGGGTCCGGGGCCAGGGACAGAAAAGCCACCGCTGGTGTCAGTCTCTCTGCCTGGGTTGTGTTATGCCAAGCTGTCTGCATGTCCCACGTCCCTGACATATCTGTCGAGCTGCGACTTTCATGGCACAGCTCAGGGCTTCTCATTTCTGACTTAAAGCACATCCTGAATTGTTTCTTCATTTTTTTTTTTCTAAAGCCAGCTGCTTTTGGTCAACTTGCCACTGAGAAGACTTCTGATTTCAGAAGGAAATCTATCTGGTGTGCCACAATTCAGTGTGTCAAATGTCTCGTCTTGGACAGCATGTTCCGTCGTTGACATAAATAAGCTGATATACAGAACTTTATTTGAAAAAAATCAAATAAAATTGTGAAAAACAGCACTTTTCAGCTTACGTGAAGGATTTACATCAATTTAAACATATAAGATTTTTAGTCACACAACATCCAACTACAGAAAATACATTCTGACTCTTCAATGTTGGCCACTGGCAGCAGAAAGTCACTTAACGGATCACAAGGCGTTCCACATGAGAGCCTCGCCAAGAAAAACTGCCCTCTAACCATATATTCTAATAATCGCTATAATGAAATTTGAAACAAAACCCGGTCTGATTCTTTCTGACCGCTTGCAAATCTCACTTTTGAAGAAGGGTCTGGGGAATTATGAGTGATCAGACTTCGCTGTATTTTCTTTTCTTTTTTTAATTTAAAGGTCAAAATGATTATTTGTCTGGTGCATGCTGGGTCTAGTGTGTATTGTCCCAGACCAGCTATCCAGGGCCAATCAAAGTAGTATACCCAGTTCAACAGCCTCCTGCAAGACAAGCCTTTATGTTGTGCCAAGTCTGACTAAAGCTAGCCAGGGAAAGCTGGATGTTTGTAAGTCCTCCTTGGAATTTTCCAGTGTTTTCACATTTTCTGGAAAATAAAAGGATGTCATGTCAGGTGTCCCAGCTTGCAGCTGACAGACAGAGAAGGCTCAAAGAGAAGCCCTTTAAGATATGTATAATGGAGCGTCTTAAACTAACAGACTTACTACTACAAACTAACAAGTCTCTTCGAAGTACAGGAAACCCCCATCAAACAAATCTAACAGAAGAGCAGTGTCACTCCTTCACTCTTTTTCCAGTGAAGCAGTTGTGCAAACTGATAAATAGAAAATAACAGAGAAAAGAGCCAAAGAAGAGAAATTTCACCTGCTGCTGATTTGAATTGTGCACACAGGAAGTCGCCCACAGATGGGTACCAGAAGGATGAGCTGGCGTTCACAGAGCCATGCCTCATCAGTTTAAACCTGCATCTTAAGCTGATAAGAGGGAAAAAAAAAAGCATCCGATGTCCTGCTCAGAGTGCAATAAGCATGCTTTCACAAGTTATGCCTGTAGGCTTTTATTCAACTTTGGTTTTAATTTAGTATTTGTTGTTAAGTAGTTAGCACTGAAGATTTGGGTTTTTAGAATTCAGTCTCTTCGTTCGTAGTCGTCCTCATTATTCATACCCTCCCATTAAAGAAAGAAAAAAAAAATCTGTTAATAAAATAAGTTGAAGTTGAAAACGGTAAAAAATACATAGAAAAATTATGAAATTCATGACACTGAATATGTAGTTTAACAGAAATTTAAAAAAGGCAAATAAAAAAATAATAAAACAAGTAAAGAAGCACTAATGGGCTCCCAAACTAAAATCTTGTTGAGCAACACTTTGAGGTAATCACTGCAATCAAGTGTTTTCTGTAATGTTCCATCACACTTCTGCAGGTATGATGGTCCACTGTTCATGAGAAAGGTGCTCTCATGTTTTTTTTCTTTCTTTCAACTACAATTGAAGAGCAATAATTTATTTCACTAAATTATAACTGAGTACATTTTTATCTATTATTACTTATTTTAGTTTCTTGTTATTTGAACCACTATAGTGACTACAGTAATTACAGTTTTCTTTAGTTGGAGGGTATAATTTTGAGGATGACTGTACATCCCAAACAGCACCAGGTTTCTGACAGGTTAGAAAAATAAAAAAAAACAAACAAACAAAAAACATTAGAAATCTAAAGCATGTTAACCCATAGCATCATCCAGTGTGAACAGAAGAATGTTTGTGCATTTCATATGAGAAGCTGAATGCATGTCCATCCTCAGTCTAGAGGTAGATACAAGAGTAGTGCTGACGCAAGATCACGTCTCAGTCATGTAGAACTTACAACACGGCTTAGCATGCAACTCTTGCAACAGTCATGATCTCGGCTGTCGTTGCAACATTGATGCCAAAAAAAAAAAAAAATTAAAAAAAATTAAGGTATGAATGATATTATTAGTGGGTTCTGATATAACGCAGGGGTCTCGAACTCCAGTCCTCGGGGGCCGCTGTCCTGCAGGTTTTAGGTGTTTCCCTGCTTCAACACACCTGACTCAAATTAACAGCTCGTGCCAGACTTGGCAACAAGTTCTGTTTGACTTGAATCAGGTGTGTTGAGGGCAGGGAAACGTCTAAAACCTGCAGGACAGCAGCCCTCGAGGGCCACAGTTTGAGACCCCTGATGTAAAGAAAAAGAACTAGTACAGCAACGATTCACTGAATTCAGACAAGTGGATTTGTCACAACCCTGCAGTCTGAGATCAAACACAAGCTTGATACAGGACTATGGTCCGTTTTTCTTGTTCTATTCTGACGATAGACACTAAATAAAATCAAACATTTAAGTTTCCATATTACCTCAGAAAACTTTCCTCTCTTTTGAGGTGTGCACACCACACACCCACACTTTCACACACCTGTGGTCAGACAGCTACTATCACTGTGACTCAGGAAGTTGGGCTCATTGCCTGTAAGTTATTTGATTTGGATCTGAGCCAAACATAAAGTGCAAATGTATGAACTTGTGATTTTACAACCAGCTGAGGGTTTGTCTCCACTGTCCTATTCAGGACAAAGCAGCGCTGACCAACAGCTGTCAGCAAACTGAGGCATTTCACTGAGAAGCTAAAAAGGGGAAACAACTGAACGTTATCAGTGTTATGTTAAATTTCTTCCTAATAATTTACTTCTATGATGGCCTACTGTATAGTGCTCTATTAAAAAAGTCAATATGCTTAAAATGCCTGCTTTTACCAGCAACAAGGAAACGATTTTTGATTGTGAATCCTTAGCTGGTACTTAAAAGAATAGGTGAAAATGCTATTAGATTAAACAAAAATCAGGCCAATATAATTCCAAAGAGGAAAAAAAAAAAACTATATTAAATTTTACAAGGAATTTGATGGACTGAGCAAGAAGTTAAAGGTTGTTAGACTTTAGGCAAAAACAGTGGGAACAAAGTGTACCAGAGAAGCAGAGGTTCAACACACAGTTTGTTTTGGAAGTGCCGGTCAGGAACAAGGTGTTTCTTCTAGAGAAATGAATGATGGATTGAATTAAAAGCACTACTGATAAGCTAATTTCTTTATTCATTTTCAGTACTCAGGCTGGAACCACACTGGACAGATCACTAGTCCATGACAGTGTCAACACCAAGGCAGACGAGACAAACAACCACATACGCTTGCATACATCCGTACGGCCAATGAGCCCTATGCACAATTCTACTACTTCCTGATCTTAAGGTCGCTTCTTTGTTTCCCGTCTTTCATTAAAGGATGAGCTGGCAACCGTGACAACAATGGCTAGACACACCTGGATTAATCAGTTTGTCCAGTAATGAAAGCCAAGAAACGAAGGAGCTGGCTTAAGTTTAGGAAGTAGTGGAATTGTGCATAAAGTCCATTAACATCATCCAATAAACCAAACCTGTATGCTTTTGTGGTGTGCAGACAATGTTAAACGTTTGTTTCTGTATTTTACATTTTTTAAGTTGAAAGGGTGCTATAATATTTACAGAAAATGTAAACATATTTTTCAGTTTATTGATAACAATTATGATTCTCTCAAGTTGCTACAGGATAAACACGATCAGCTTCTGTCCTGCTTTCTGCTTAATGTCAGCCTGCATTCACTGAATTTTGTGTCACTGAGATTTTCTGCAAATAATCCTGTTAATCTAAACATTCTTCTTCTTCTTCTTATTATTTTTTTATTATTATTATCAAAATTCTGTTTTGCAGATTGAATGCTGCTCACCTTGCTCTCATTGTCTATCTTCTATCATCACCGACCCCCCATCAAACCCCATGTGCAAAGCTCTCACTCATTCTCACCATTATTGTTTATTCACTTCCCGTAAGCTACACGCCTTGGGCCACGTTTGAGGTTTAACGTGATACCAGGAAATTGATGATATGCACCCACCCAACGACTCTACCCATGTCCTTTATGGACAGGTTAACCATTTTTATTGAGTTAAAACCAAATCAATACTGTGAATCCAAAAGAAAAGCTGCTCTGACTTGTTAAACTCTGTTTGCCAAAGGATCAGATTTCCATCAGTTAGGCTTTCCTGCACACTTTAAATGTTACACAGAAATTTTAATCATTACACTGGAAGCTCTTCAGGAAAGTATGATGAAGATGAATGGTTACGGAAAGCAAAGGTAGTTTGCTAACTTCCAAGAACGGTTAAAAGATCTCTTGTACTTGAATCAGTTCAAAAACTCAAAACCCTCCAAAAAACAAGAAAAAAACAAAAACAAAAAAACAATTACATCATTCACATGTACAAACTAGTTTAAATATGCATGAAATTTGTATTTAGAATGAAAGAAATGTTGACACACACATTTATTTTTTTTAACTAGTTAGAAAATTACTGGAGGTGAGCGTTTAGAAAGCCTAGCTCATTAGACCGACACGAGCCACAATCCAAAAAAACGATACTGTGCAAACTATTGTATTGAGATAAACAAATAAATAAAATTTTAAAAAGGAATATTATTTAAAGCACAGCAAAACAATAACATGAGAGCCATTTGTCTAAAAGACAGGGTATCAGGTTATTATTGTAAGGCAGAAAGGAGCGAGGCAGACAATCGTTTGTCAGACTTCCCGGCTGGGAATGATGACCTCAATGGAGCAGTGGATGATTGACTGGCACACTGTGCCAGCAAGGAAATTCACAACCTGGCAAACAGGCCTACTTTCATCCAGTCTGAGACTTCCTTCACACTTTTTCAACAAAGAGATTAAGGGTACATTTTTAAAGCTGATATTAGGTTGAGAGTTCTTCTTCCTTCTCTCTCTCTCTTAAATTAGACCTATTCTCTTTTACATTGAAGTTTAATTTCTCTTTGCACAGAAAAAAATATCCCTCATCAGAGACATTTCTTAGTTGTGTTGAGGAATTCAACTTTGGTAATATATTAGAAGTTTTACACAGTATTTGTAAACAAAAAGTTCCATAAGTTTTTTTTTATGACTTATGTGTTCGGAGGTGGGCAAGTTTGCAGATAGCTATGCGTTCCTTGGCATTGTGATTATACGGAAGCATTTTCAAGAATCATTCAAGGAAGTTAAGAAAAAAACACAATCGATAAATCTTTCAGCAGTCTTATCTCAAATTAGTCCGAGAAAAGCGATAAGAACAGTTTTAGAAAGTCTCAGCAGATCATTTAACAAAGTTTAATCCCACACCATGACATCAAAAAGTAAAACGCCACTTATCACAAATCATGAATGAACACATTTGACTCGGTATTAACACATGGGGAAGACAAACAGAAGCAAACAGCACCCGTACCTTGGGAAGCGGTCGTCCCAGTTGAGAAAATAAATTATTCCAGATCTGCATGCGAGACATGGGTCCAACCGCTGCAGTGAGGGGGGTCAAAATACACGCATAAGCTCCTGCTTCACCTTGAGTCCCTGAATCCGGCAACCTCTTCCATGAGGAAGCTAAAGTGCTGGTAAATGCCTCACAGCTGGTGGGCTCCCATCCAACACGCCACTCTGGCTTGACTCAGCGCACACATATGCCTGTACACCACAGGTACGCTCTCTGGGTACGGAGCTCACACACACACACACATACACAACTCCGCTGCCCTCTAAAACACAAGAGACAACAAGCCAGTCTAAAACATGCTTCCTGCTTCAGCAGGACAGTCAGGTATTTGCGTAGAGGGCTTACTCATAGTGATTGTGGACTAGTTCCTCTGAGCTCAAAGAGGTGGTTGGAGTGTGTGTGAGTGAGCAGAGGAGGGGGAGGGAGTGGAGGGGTGGGGAGAGGAGGGAGGGAGGGGAGGAGGGGAGGAGCTTTCAGGAAATGATGCTTTTGTTGGTAAGTGACTAGAGTTACTGGCAGTCAGGCCCATTTTACTGTACATGGTGTAACTCAACCGCATTTGTAGTGTAAACAGTATTGCGCTCTGGACCTGGCCGCTCCTCACACACGGCTGCTTACCGCTATGTTTAATGGGCATGGGCCTCTATTTAATGATTATTATATTTAGAGACTGACTCCAAGCTGGGCTGCCTCTGTTTTTTTCCTTTAATTTGTCTTTAATGGTTCAATTTCTTGGCTTCTGTTCTGGTAATGAATCTTCATTAACATAAATCTCTATCAGGCTCTATGGCTCAGAGGTGTAAAAGTTAATTGGAAAGCAAACAAGTTGTCTGATGAGTATAAATGAGAAAGTGAGCCACCTGTGGAAATACAAACAGACATGCAAACATGTCGATCAGCCTGTTAAAATGTTGTTTCATGCTTATGCAGCATTAGAACTGACAATCAACTAGTTCCAGCCCAAAAGTGATCGTACTAAAAACATACTGGACAGCTCAGAAATATAAATAAAACAGTTCAAGTGTTAGATGCTCGTCTGCTATTCAGATTTTTGCTCCAATAGGCCAAAACACAATTACAGTCAAATTCCTTATCCTTAAATGTCATTCCTACTTACTGGAACTCGGGGCGTGATTGTAAAAAAAAAAAAAAAAACACTCGAAAGAAAATTCTGGGAATCTTATTGTAAATGGGCTCTTTCAACAAATCCAAGATGCTGATCAAAGGCAACTCTATCAGTTGTTACTGATGGGAAAAACAATGTTAGCTGTTTAAGAGTCTCTTAAATAAGAAGATTGTGCTATTTAAAAGCAAAAATAATGTGATTTATCACTGGCTTCCAGGAACACATGATATCAAGCTATACGGTGGAGTCCTGTAATGTCCATCTCTGCTGGACTAAAGGGGAGTCAGACTCAGAGACTGAGTGGCGCCTGTCCGTTGTGTCATCATTGTATGAGTGGGAATCCTCTGAATAATGTGCATATGTGTGTCCTTGAGTGTGTAAGGAATGAGAAGGCTAATAGGGCAAGACTGAATCATTAAAGAGCCACTTCTGAATACTTTAACACCCACACTCACCTCGTTGCATCAAAGTCTAAAGACAAAGGCTAGAGGCCAGACTTCTTGTCTAATATGTTGATGTGAATTATTTTCATTGGAGTTTGCATTTTCTTTTAGTTTTGGGACATTAATCTAGCTGGTTGTCACTATGAAATATCAGAGGTACTAAATAAAACAGAAACTAGAGGACATCAGCTGGAGCACAACCTTACAAAAGAAAACAACACCTTTTAACAATCGTCCAGACTAACCTGTAACTTCCTTCAAGTTCCAGATTTCCTATAAGGAAGTAAAACCAAATTACCAGCTAACTCATAACCTGACTGACCTGCTTCTAAAAAAAAGGGAAGAAAAGGGAAAACTATGGCTTGGTCAGTTTTGCAAAGTTTTTAAAACTTATTTAAAACATTTTTCTATGTAGTGATGCAGGTTTTGATGGATGCTAGGAAAAGCTCTTCAACTATAAATCCATGTCTGGCATTTTTAAGAATGCAGTAATACCATGCACTGCACATCTGCGGGTACAGCTGCACTGTACAGTCAGCATGGGTTTTAAGGCTTTAGACACACTGGTACTTATTTGAGTATGACCTATCTTGCAAGGCAAGAGTTTTCAATTTTCCATAAACCAAACTGAAAAGAGCTTTTTAGGCAGAGCTGATGCAAATGACAACAAGCGTGCAGCGCATGAGGCTGTCAGTATCATAGAGAGAAGAACCACAAAGACACAGAACAAGAGTGTGTAGAGAAGTAAATATGCTTAAAAGTGCCTAAGTCTGAGCAACACGTGTATGTACAGTTTGTGTCATGTACAGAGGATACAGGCGGTGACTTAATGTGTGTGCTTGCAAGGTGTTGCTCGCTCTTTGAGGTTAGCCAGAATGGTTGTGGATGAGTTCAGCACTTCTTTGCCTTCCGGTAAAAGATGTTGTCATTTCTAATTCTTTGCAAAAACACTTCGATGTTTCAGATCCACAAAAAAGCACACTGAGGCTTGGGCAGGTACAGACGTCGATATGTGGAGAAGTTTATAGTTCTAATGGGACATGAGGTCCATATCATAGCTATGTCTTTTCTTTTATCCTTTCTTTTTCTAAATTAAGGTAATAACCTCCTGTATGCAGGTAATTCTGCCAAATAATGGAGAAAAGCTAACACGATTAAAGTGGTAGTTCGGAATTTTGACAGAAGGCTTCAATTTTTAGTTAGCCATGGTACTATTTGTCACTGGAGAGATTTTTAATGTATTTCATCCGGTTATTCTAGATGCAGATGGTTGCTAATGCTAGCACAAGTCAAAAGAAACTGCGTGCTTGCCAGTCATTAAAAACAATCTTATCCACTCCAAAGAACACCAGAGGAAAATCAGTTATAATGCAAAACTGTGCAAATGCCTGTGTTAATGGAATACTGCTACAAGTAAAACTAGCCTTGCATCACAAATTATGCATTACATTTTGAGGAACTAGTTTTTCACCAGCTGTAGAGTTATTTTTTGCTTCTAGATGGTAGTGTAACTACCTTAGTCAGTACATTCTTGTTCATATAGATATTATGATTGTTCATGCAAAAAAAATTTAAATCGTCTTTAAAATCCGTCATATCATCATGCCTTTCAGACGTGGCCATATTTTTGTATATTTGTGTAATCAAATTCCTTCATGCACATAGCATGATATCACTCCGCTGCCAAATACAAGAAGCATAAAACTTTGTTCCTGCTGAGACACTTTACAACCAAAATGCAAAACTATGCAAGGTTAGTTTTTGCAACATTATTCTGTTAAAGTGGCATTTACACAGATAGTCTTGAGTTACAACTGATTTCCCTCTAGTATTTTGTGGAGTGGACGAAATTTTTAATGATAGGCTAGCATTAGCATTGGCGACCTCCTGCAACTAGAATAATGGGATGAAATATGTTGAAACTGTCTCCATAAATAGCACCCTGGCTAACTCTAGCATGAGGCCCTATGTCAAAAATTTCAAACTATCCCTTTAAGCCTAAATTAGGCTTAAAGGAATTACCTTTTTTAAAAACTGACACGATTACAGATAAATTACAGCTCCTAAAGGCCGATACAGATAACTGATAACCGATAGCACACATACATACCTAATCGTGACACCAATACTATTAAGAAAACCAAAAAGACTTTTCACTCGTTAAATTAGGAAATATTTCTTTTTCTAGAGAAAAACTATCAGCAAGTCTGTCAAACATTTCAATATCTCAAATGCAAACAATGCAAACATAAATAAGGTGCATTTTTTTTACTGATACAAAAATCAAGGCTTCTTGAACTGATGCAAATAATGTACATGCATTGGGATTACAAACTGAAAAAGTGCAATCAAGAAGTAAAAAAAAAAAAAACAAACATATAAAATGATGCACTGAAAAGTTAGATTCAAACACTTAATCTGAAAAAGTTCATTTTTAAAACAATAATGATGACTCACGGGTTAAACTTATCTATGTAAATAAAGTGTATTTTTAAACAACAATAACTCTGGTCTCATAATGTGAGCAGAGCACTGCTGTGCTGACAAAAATAATATATATGTTATCGGGGCTAGTTTTGATACAGGAATTATCGGAATGATGTAATAATTTCCTGTTATTGGCCTGACAATTATCATGCACCCTTTCTAAATTTGACTGTGTTAATACTGTATTTTCTCTGTTTAATCATCTTTTCACTGTTTGGATAATGCTTCATTTTATAAATTTCTTGCTTGCTCAGTAAGCCCAAAGAAAGATTTTGATGTGCATGTTACTTTTGGGAAATATACCAGGAAGAGACGATCTGGAACAGACGAACGTGAAATGATTGATTATTATAAAGTCAAGGTAATTTCATAAAGCCAGTCTCTAAATCTATCAATCCTATACTGTAAAATAGAAGTAAACATTGAAGTAGTTGAATGGTAATTTGTTTGGTATAACATGAATTAGTAAAAACAAATGGTTTTGATGGAAACTTTTGTCACAAATGGGGAATTCTGTGGTGCTATTGAAGGGCAACTCAGGTGGAACATCCATTTCAGCGATCAGTTAGTTATTAAAGTTTTATACGTCACAGATAATCCAAGAGGGATATCAAGTATCAGAGGGAAGCTTGTTCATTCTTATACAAAGTAAACTTTTAACTTCTCTTTTAAAGGTTGCAGCAATGCAGAGTCCAGCTCAAGCTGCAATACTGTCTTCTTCCAATGTGAGGCTACTCCAACTGAGTTCTGGTGCACAACATAAACAAACCTTAACACTGCAGTATTTCGTGCAAACCAGAGATTTCCCTAATGACTCTAAGGCAGTAACTGAAACAGGGAAATGGCAGAAGTAAACACAGCAGTCACCTGACAAACTGAACAATCTCATCAACAAGCCGTCCCTGAATGTCTTCTGTTACGGTTCAGCAGCTGAACAACAGCAAGACATCCTGCTTTCAAACTGCAGACGGGGTGGAGGGCAAAGTATGCGACCGGATCGGCATAAAGAGCAGGATGACATGGAAGAAAAAGGGGGCTAAAGGCTGAGGTGGGGGATTAGTCACGATGACCCCGTGACTTACATTTTCTCTCAGTGTCTCACATGACAGGGTGTGTCCAAAACTACCAAGAACAGCTGAGAAAGCCTAACACAAGCATAAAACTTCTCCTACACAAACACACTCTGGCACTGGGATATTCCACACAGCCGGCACCATGAAACTAAACCTGCTGCTCTTGAATGTACAAATAATGACACAGGAAACATAAATTAAACCACACAGTTGCTTTCTTAATATGTCAAAATGATACAACATAGATCACAGATGCACAAATGCTAAAAATGACTTGTACAGGAGAAAGCTCTACGCAGGCAGACAGTTGGAAAACTAGGGAAACCCCACATTAATCATTTAATTCATGTCATCTCTACAATGCATGTGAAGGTGACGTCACTGCCATGTGAAAACCTTCAGGGGCCTTTGTTCTTAAAGTAACCACAGGCTATTGTTCTGGTGAACCATCACACCCAAACACACACATACATGGACTTACTGTATATATAATGTGAAAACTTTTGTAGTTTTTGGATAAATTCAAGCTTCCTTAAACTGTTGCTAATCAACAGATACAGTAGGTGAATTTGGAAATTTGATCTCTTCTTTCTAGTTATATCTTGCAAGTGTCCCAATGTCGGTCATATCATGATGTACACTGAGGTCTTATGACCTAACTGCAATGGTTTATCTTCATTTTCTGGATTTCATTATGCACAAAAGTGTACAAGAAGATGTATATAAAAAGCTAAACAATAACATCTTTGCTTTAAAGACACAACAGAACTTTTAGCAGTTTTCTCAGTGACGGGCCTCCTGTCAGCGGCTAAACTAGCATCCATCTTGTATCCTACCTGTACTGTGATTCACTCCAGCCAGTAAAAGACAGTCTTATCTTGACTCTTGTTCTGTCGCTTCCTCTCTTTCGGTAATGTTTCTTTGCGTTTCTTTACCGAATCCCACATGATGCACGTTCAAAAAACCTGCGGTGTTCATACCTGGTTCATATCTGTTTGCTAGTAAGTGATGCAGCGCTGCAACCAATAGTTGGCTGCAACATCACAGTCGCGTCCTGGATGGGAATCTTACATACTGCTGTTTCTGAGCCCCGGGACACCTCTGGGCAGTGACGGCTCGAAAATGCGCATAATGAATGTTGGTGTGCCATCAAAACGAGTCAGAAATGCATTTTTTTTAAGTTCTAAAAGTTATGTTTTGTGTCTTTAACATTAAATGTAGTGGCAGTTGTTTACTTGCTTTTCCGTCTCAAACCTGATGTGACGTGAGCTTATCTGATACAATGTCACTGTTTTTTTTTAAAAACATATGTGATATAAGAAAATCTTAAAAAGGCAAAAGAAATAATTAACAATATATGAAAGAGCCTTCAGTCCTCAAATTGTTTTAGATTTTATAATTCTGGTGCTTTAAGATGTGAAAATAAAAAGTTTAAGTGACATAATGTTTCAGGAGAAAAACCGCCAGCTTTCAGAGAGATAAACAAGTCAACTCATTTGGATTAAAAAAAAGACCTTTTGTCAAAAAGTAACAAAATAAAACAAAACAAAAACAATGTGCAGGGTATTTTGGGTTGGGATTTTACGACAAGCCATCTGTTTCTATGGTAACCCTATCATGGACTGGTGACCTGTCCAAGTTTGCCAAGTTGTCCCCAACTCAAACCCCTGAGTAAAAAGGCTCCATCATGCACGGAGGGAAGAATGTTCAGAAAGTTTAGACAAATTCAGCTCTTTTCTTTGTGTGTGCATCTCCAAGGCAAGAGAGGCCTTATCTTGTGCCACTGCTGTCATATCTCAGGTCCATCACTTTGGTTTTCATGCTTGTAGAACAAAGAAAAACCCTGACAGCTCAGTGTCCCTACCATCAGACTATAAGACTTGAAACATTCAATTATGATTCCATAATACCCCTCATCTAGTCAGTTTTAAACTGTAAGATGGGGAATCTTAAACTCCAGATCTCCAGGGCAACTGTTGTGCAGTTTTAGATGTATCCCTGTTTCACTGACTTAAATAGCTCTATTTTATTTGTATCAGGTGTGTTAGAGACTGCAGGACTGGAGTTTGAGACCATTGCTGTGAGGGATTGACTGGACGGAAATCAAACTGCACAGACACAGAAAATGCCAGTGATTCATTGTAACCATATAGAATTCTGGAGCAATCAATAATTAAGGCTTAATTTGTTTATTGCTTTTTTCTAGGCAACCCCCATTTTCAAATAAAAACCCCAACCAAGGACAATCCTACACACACTCACACAAATAAAGAAAAACTAAAAATAATACAAAAGCTTAAAGCTACGAGAACAACTTTTTGCATCCTTAAAACATGGCAGAAATGTATTACATCTTTTTGGCTACATCTCCGCGCATAATTAAAAATATGAAACATATTTTGAGTTTAGAGTAGTTCCTGAAAGTGCAGTGTTGAAGTGTGAAGGAACGCTGAACCACAGCACCTTTTTAATGACATGTCTTGACAGGAAAGTGGGCAGGTGCTGCTGCCGTTGTCTAGACAACACAAGACATTAGTGGAGTGGTTGAATGGTAAAGGTAAGCCCAGCTAAGCATGAAAGACAAGATAAAAGAAGTGGATGGAAGGCATAGTCCTTCTTTATAATGAGCAAGAATAAGAGTATTTGACAGAAACCAGTATGAGAAGTAATGTTGAGTTTTCATCATGTAGCTTGCAGAATTTACAACATGCATACTGCAAAACCATGACACTAACCTGGGGGAAATCTCCATTCCTTGAGAAGCTGAGGGAAAAGTCCATGTCAGAGAATCCAGAGTAGATGTCCATGTGCATATCTGGAATATTGGTGGTAGTGCTGCTGTTCAAGTGGTATTGCCTGGAGAAGAGAGACGAGTTATAGTTGGTTGAAAAGCAGCTTAGTTAAGTAAAACTGACATTGTCGTGCTATGGATTCACTGAGTTCAGCAAATTTATGCCAAGTGGTTGAGTATCACAATCTGATCAGATTTATTTAAAACTGTGATATAACATTGTTTTACTCAAATAAAACGATCTTCATCATGATAGCTTCTATCAGCTCCAGCTCATACTAGAAACCTTCACTTTCATTTTCTGATGATTATTCATGAATTTAATATTACTGTTAATCAATATCTCTTTCCAAAAATAAGATTTACCTGCAATGAAAAGTATTCCTGAAAAAAGTCAGCAACAGCAGCAACTTGTGGTCACAGATATAATCAGAGAGATAAGACAAAAATGTGTCCTATGTCAGACTGTCAGAGAGAAGTTAGAAAAAGAAAGATGAGATGAATTTCTCATCCGAGACTAGAGAAGAAAAGTAATTCCTACCAGCTACAAAGATCGCCTTTTCCTGAGCACCAACCAGCTCCTTAATATCTGCCTCAAGTCAGCGGACTTCATATTCCCGACAAGTAATTTCAGTTTCCTGCTGAATCAAGTGGTCATAAAGCACCAACCCACTTAACTGCTGTTCACACTCAAAATGAAAGCAAAACTAAGCCCTGATAACAAGGTAGAACTTGCAATGTACCATCCCATGTCCCTCTCATCCAATCAAGTGACTACATGAGCTCAGAAAGCTGGAGCTCAGCCAGAGCTGTTCAGAGGATTTGGCTCTGTGTCCTTAACTGTGGGTCAGAGATCAGTGAGACTCATTGATTTAAGTTCAGATCACACAGAGAAGATGAAAGCTAGTGTACGGACTCCAAGCTATTGAAAATGCTTCCTTTGATTATTATTGAGCCTGCAGGAAAAATTAAATATTTAACCTTATCCATGATTGAACCCCGTTTTGTTCAGAAGTCTAATGTCATCTTTTTAAGTAACCACAAAAACTGTTGTGCTAGCACCGAATTTTTGTCTTTGACGTTAGAAAAAGCTGGTTAAATCTGGAGTGATGATTCTGCAGAAAAAAAAAAACATTATCTGTTTAGTTCTTTAAAAAGCCCTGTGAATGGTAACAATCATCCACACTGGAAATCCCCTTTGTGGCACTTTAGCCAACAGTGCTATGACAGCGATATTATTACAGCAAAAGTCTTGGCAGGCCCACATCAGCTGCTTTCCAACAACAAGGCTGGTCAGGGATCTCAGCCAAAGCAACTGACTGACTTACTGTATGTCTGCTTCCAACCTTCATTATTTGAACCTGTCTTTTTTTTCCCTTCAATTTCTGATTTGAGCCTGAACAGTTACTAGTTTATTTAGTGGCCAAGCATGGAAAATGCCATATTCAGTCAACAACCCCGTGCAGTTGGTCTTCAGAGAAGATGGCAGAATCAGACTCATTTACTCATTTGCTTAAAAGCTGTCTCAGTTGTTTTTATCTTCATGACACAATTAAGCTGTTGAAGTTCATTGAAGTAGTCTTGATGCACTTGGAGGAAACACCCCATTTCAATGATTAATAGAAGCTATCTTTCGTAATAGAAGCTTATTTCCATTGAAGAGATGTGATGATGAAAAATGACTATCAGAGCTTACCAAATCCCTGATGGGAGACTGCAGATAATGACACAACAGGCTGCTGCTAAGATTCCTTGGAAGAACACTTCCTTGCTGCTAGGGCAATGACGAAATATGGTGCCTAATATAGTGTGCAATAAGTGAGGGTTGGGTTTTGGCACTGGGAAGAACTCCAGCCTGACTGCAGGTAGTACAGCAGTGGATAATGCAGAAGGAAGACGGAGCAGGTCAAACCAAAATTTGGATTAGATACGAGGGATCAGCCACAGTCTCACAGGCTCAAACAGACGAAGAGCAACGTGGAGTACAGTGAGAACTTATCAGTGTTTGGGGAATCCTGTCAAATTCCTACAACAAACCATTTGTTGAAAATGGACCAACCTCATCAGACTGCTGTGTATAAGATGCCATTCAGACGTGAACTGCTTTTCATTCATCTGGTCGCAACAGAACTGCTGCTATTTTTGTTTTTTCTTGTCTTTTTCTTTACCACAAAACCAAAAGTCATGGGAAGACTGTAACTGTGGAAGGACTTACAAAGCTTTGTGTGGTACTGTACAGTAGTTTCTCATCAGGAAAGAGAAAATGTTCTCAGGTGAAGTAAACGCAACGTTTTTCTAGGGGTTGACAATTAATCAAATTTTGATTGTGATTTCGATTTTGCCTTCTCATGATCACAAAAACACTGTAATCGAAGAAAAACAATGTCGCGTGTAACACCGCGTGTATGTAAATGCTACATGCTACTATTCGTTCATCACTGGAGCCCGGTGAATCCTGAAGTGAACAGAATGGTGGCGTTACAGGAGGCAAACTGCAGAGAGTATAGAACAGGAATGCATGTAGACTGGGTATTCATTTTTTATTGCTATCATTATCTTAATATATTATTATTATCTTACTCCTTTATTTGTTTCTAATTGATTTCAGTTGTATTTTTTTTTATTATATTTGAGGTTGAGCTTTGGTGGTTCAATATACAGTTTTTTTTTTTTTTTAAATCAATGAATAATCATATATATTAAACGTGATTTCAATATTAATCAAAATAATCATGATTATTATTTTTTCTATAATCATCCAGCCCTACGTTTTTCTAAACTTGATTGCAGCTGCAATGAAATTATGTTATGAAAGTATAACACTTTCTGTTCAGTAAGTTCAAACATGTAAAAACATGATATTTTCAGCTGTTTCCATTTAACAATGTTAATTTTACACATCTAAGCATTGGTATGCTAATATTAATTATTATGCTGATGCTACTTGTGAGAAAACCATGACTATAGAAGTGTTACCATTTTTTCTTTATGTTTTTTTTTCTTGCTTAAAGGCGCTATAGAAGATGTTTTGGCATTTCAGAAATCCGAGACCGTTAGCGAGTTTTTGAATAATGCGCATGCACAAGACCAACCTGCTAGATTCACAGCTCCCTTCTTCGGCCACAGAACAACGTGCACGAGCCACTCCGGTATTTAGCAGACAGCAGGTACAGATTCTCCCATCATGCCACAAATGCAAGTTAATGGAATGTCGTTGTCTAAATGCTAGCAGAATGATGTTAGCTACCTGCTGTAAACGTCAGACATGTGTGCGCAGCTTCCGGGTCGCAGCATTACTCTCAACATTCAATCACTCTCATTGATCAGTCTCGCCTATTATCCATTCTTACTGCAGTTGTAAAAGAACAAATGAAAAATGTAAGGAATGCAGAGATGATTGGCAGATGTTTTTTCAGCCCCATTACTTTCAAAGCTGATGTATAATAATATTTATATATTCAAAGCTTTTAATTAATCATAGCCTATGGAGTAATGAACCCAATTTTAACGAATATTGCAAAAATTGTTGAAAGAAACATCTTCTATAACGCCTTTAAATGGCAACTATTCTGCATGCAGCTCTTTCTGTGTTTTACAGGGAAATCTGCATAAAGAGTGAGGACACTCCCAGAGAAATGACCAATGTCTGATTTAAAGTCATTAATGTTAAATAGCTAAAATCTGATAACGGCTGGGAAGGGAGTCACAAGTGACACCGATAATGTTCAGCTGCAATCAGATTAATGCTGGTTTTCAAGATGTTCCTACTTTAACACACCTGACTCAGGCTCATTAGCAGGCTTGCAAAGAACTTGATACGCAGTTCAGTTGATCTGAGGCTACGTTCACACAGTGACGATCAGAAGAGAAGACGCAAAAGTGGCGTCTCGCCTTCATCTTTTTATCCACGTTCACACAAGCATTGTCATGGAGAAATCTGCGTGCATACGTGGACTCAAGTGTGTCCGCCATGTCATGCGCATGCGTACAATCGTTCGTCTCTCTTCGCTTCAAAATCAAAACAACTATGGCGGCTGCAAGGAGGAACTTTGTGTGGATAGATGAGGAGGTAGAATGACTTCTCCAAACGACACTCAATAGGGGATTATCACGCTTCCGTGTTCCGGTTTCCGGAAGTTGAAACATCTGAAGCTTCCTCTTCCGGGCCAGGAATGGCTCAATGTTGCTGCTCTGTTCCATTGTGTACATCTAATAAACAACGCCAGCCGTACCTAAGTTTTCATGGATTCTCAACTAAAAAGACACTAAGGAAGAAGTGGATGAAAGCGATTTGTCGGAGTGAAGGACCAAAACTTATAATAAAACAAGATTGCACGTATGTCTGTAGTCGGCACTTCAATGATGCAAACTACACCACAGCTAGTGTTAGCAAGCTCGTGTTAGCTGACGTTACCAACTTTTCGCTTGTGAAAACATACAAGCGTCTGAAAACTGGGTCTGTACCCTCCCGCTTCCAGTGGATCAACTGGGGACTGCCAAAAAAAGGAGACGCTTTCAGATGCTTGTGTGTTTTCAGCCGCACAAAGTTAGGCACGTCATCGAGCTGGCTAATGCTAGCCTGCCAACACGACTGTGCAGACTGCCGGCTACAAACAAACGTGTGTCGTTTTATTATAAAGTTCGGTCCTTCGCCGCGGCGAATCGGTCATTTTAATCCACTTCTTCCTTAGCATCACTTCAGTCTGGAATGAAAACTTGGCATTGGCGTTTATCCGATTAACAAAGTTTAAAGTTTAGTAGTAGTCAGCGGACTACTGTTAGCAGGTTAG
This sequence comes from Atherinomorus stipes, assembly GCA_023101725.1. NCBI lineage: Eukaryota > Metazoa > Chordata > Actinopteri > Atheriniformes > Atherinidae > Atherinomorus > Atherinomorus stipes. The sequence goes on from JALJCO010008701.1 coordinate 232,406, forward strand.
CATTAGCCAGCTCGATAACGTAACTAACTTTGTGCGGCTGAAAACACACAAGCATCTGAAAGCGTCTCCTTTCTTGGCAGTCCCCAGTTGTTCCACTGGAAACGGGGGGTACAGACCCAATTTTCAGATGCTTGTGTGTTTTAAGACGCACAATGTTAAGTACGTCAGTAAACGCTAGCTGGCTAATGCTAGCATGCTGTGAAGTGCCGGTGTTGTGCCCCACCGGCGACAAACAAACGTGTGTTTTATTATAAAGTTCGGCCCTTCACCGCGGCGAATTGATCGCTTTGATCCACTTCTTCCTTAGTATCATTTCAGTCTAGAATGAAAACTTGAGTATGTTTGGAGTTTATCCGATTTAAACAGTATAACAGAGCAGGAACGGCTGTCGTTAACATGGCCCGGAAGAGGAAGTGCCAAAATCCGGGAACTTCCGGTAAGCGTGATAATCCCCCATAACAAGCTCTTAACGTGGAGATCCGCTGGGCTTAGGTAGACCGACATTGTTGTTTTTCCTGTATTGTGTGACGTCATGCGCATGCCACGTGAGCACGGCGTCAGTAGTTCTGTGGGTCCACAATCATTTCTGCGTTTTTGACCGTGCAGACGAGGGCGCAACAGCGTTGCGTCCTCAGGAATTCCACTTTGGAACGAGTCTTCAGATTTTTGCGTCTTCAACCCAGAATAACGCCGTTGCCGTGTGAACGAAAGGCACTTCTGATGAAATAGTTTGCCGTTTCTACCCGAAATCGTCCTCATGTGAACGGCCCCTGAATCAGGTGTGGTGGAACTGGAAACCTGGAATACATGCAGGGCAGGGGTCCCTGAGGAGCAGGATTGAAAAACCCTGCCCTATGACATTTGTTCAGTCGTCTGAATGTATTGCTTATATTAGGAAACCGTAGGTTGGAGCCTGATGACTTCACCGTCAACTTTCAGGACAAACCCTCCAAGCTGTTAATGTTTACTTCAGGGTAATAAAGTCCACCCACATTGGTTTTGATCAAAATGGTGTGAATGTGGCCAGTTCCTTAGAGAGCACGAAGGTTCTGAGACTCCAAAATAGAGCAGGTGTCAGAACCAGAACTGTGTCTGTGTGAAAGCCCCCACATGTTTCCTGTGTTGTAATTGGAGTTAATTTATCTCATGAATCACAGTAATTAAAGAGAGCAATTGCTCTTAAATCATTAATCAGTTCATGCCAGTTAGATACAGTTGTGCTTGAAAGTTTACATACACTCCCATTTTAAGACAGAAAAAAAACAGCTGCCGGTGAAAGTTGAAATTGACAAAAATAATAATAAATAAAAATTATGTGAACATAATGACATTGATTTTGTATTGTGGTTCAACAGAAATATAAAAACAAACAAAAATAAAAAATAAAACAAGTAAACAAACATGATGGGGCTCCTGAGCTAAAACTTTGTTGAGGCAATCTCTGCAATCAAGTGTTTTCTGTAATGTTCAATAAAACCCCTGCACCTGTTGACAGGTATTTTGACCGACTCTTCAGGAGCGAGGTGCTTTAATTTGTCTGGGACAATTTTGTTTGTTTTTTCAAAAATATTTTTTAAAACAAAAATTCAAAATCAATATTTTATTTTACTAACTTACAATTTATTTCTTTATTTATTATTACTTTTTTCAGTTTCTTGAATTTAAATTACTATAGTAAATTTAGCCTTCCTTTAATGGGAGGCTATGTAAACTTTAAAGCACAACTGTAAATGTGATTACATTCAGGAACTATCAGGAGGCACACAAGTTTCTGAGATTTAACAGTCTAGTACTGGTTCCATAGAAACATGACAGATCAGCTTTGTATACGTGGTGCTGGTTTTGCTGAGTAGACAAAGCAGGCAAGAGTTTTAAAAAAGTCAATCAGACAAAAACATAATTAACTTTTTCCACCATTCTGACATTAAGTCACTTTAAAGTGCAGATGACACATTTTTGACATTTTTTGCCATGTTTTACAGACTAAAACGTCCTTCATGATGATCTATATAACATAAACAAGCGCAGCTGCATAGATGAGTTATTAGAAAACATCGCTGCTTTTCTGACCAGACTGTGGCGCTGTGAGCCGAAACCGGATATGACGTCTGCGAGAGTACTCTTCTTCGCTGCTTATTTTACATTGAAGTGGCTTCATTGCAGTTTTTAAGCTCCTTTTATAGTTTTACAGAAAAACAGTAACGACTCAGCCTTCAAGTTGTGTTGACAGTTAATGGTTAAAAGCTCGTAATTGCAGCATTAGTTTATTTAGGTTTTCTACAGATTCTGAATTTTATTGTGAAGAGGATAAGGAAAAGCAGATCGGAGTCGTACCTATGAGTCTTACTCACCGGTAAACAGGCAGCAACCAGACCTCTGCTCGTCTACAGCATCTGTTTGCTGAAACTTCAGGAACCAGCGTGTTGAAACTTCTAACACAATGAAACTTCGATCATCTCCCCGGAAATCTACTTTTTCATCCATCGTTGCTTCATCACATCGGTCATACAGCTCCTGCTATCGGCAGAGACCTGCTGCTCGGTTATATGAGGATGTCTCCGGTCATCAGATCTCCTCTAGCTGCTTTCAAAGCTGCACCCTTTCCTCCATCTTCATCCTTATAAACGGGAACTATTTAAAACTCCACTGGAACCATGTAAGTTGTTATCTTCTCATTTTTTAAAGGCTAATTATTTACCGCGGCTCTAGTGTATGTCAAACTCCTTTGTGGGTCTGTTGTCTGTTTTTTGTTGTTCCGGGTCGCTCCTTACAGTTCCGATTCCCTCTGTGTGGTCTTGCAGGCTTTTATCTGAACCAGTGGAGCTGAGGCTGGAGACAGACTGTAGGGAGTTGGCTACAGTTCTACTCCGGTTCTAGCTTGTAAAATGTGATTTCCCCAAATTCCTCATCATTATCACATTTTTCTGAACTGGCTGATGATCCCACCGCACAATCCAGTTCCAATCTAGCTGTTCTGGAGCATCTTTCATGTTTTCCACGGCTTAGATTATACATGTAACTCAATGGGCGGACCGCAACTCTGTACCGTCGCTGACGTCACAACATGGTGGCTCGTTTCACGATTGAAAAGCTATTAGCCTTTAGCCGAGCCTCCTAAACATTGGATATTAACGTAAATACACGTCTGATTAACTTCTAACTGCACAGAACTACTTACTTTGTCTTGCTGTGTTGTTGTATGGCAAAGTTACTTGAAGTTAAGGTCGTGTCATCAGCACTTTAAAGTTGCTTTTTCTTTTTCAAATGTGATTATCTGGTAAAAAAAATAACACATTGGGAAGACACAAACATAATGCGGGCTGGCTGCATTTAAAGAGGTCTGTGTGTTTTTATATTCTTTGACTATTCATATGATCAGTATGTGCTACATGGATGTGTAAAATGCAAGTTAACAATATGAGCAAACATAGCAATATCCCCTACACATGTCTTTCTTTCTGGTGTCATGTGATCTATTCACTCCTCTGTGTGCTCTCAAAGGCAGTGTGGGCTGACAACAGAGGGCTTTCAAGGGTAATCAATTTAATTTTGACAGCGGAGTGCAAGTAGACTAACCAGCAGCCTACTCAGGCAGCACAAACTCACTGACACAGGGTCATGTGAAAAAGGGCCAGACTGAACACCAGAAGTAAACAAAACAAGGTGAACATAGAAAACATGGAGGTTTACCCTATTTGCTCAGTTTATTCAGCTGAAATTGAAGCAGAGATAAAACACTTAAGGCCTTGAAGCCAAAGTGGATTAAAAAAAGTTGCCTCAAGATCAAAGACCTGCTTGTTTCCCGAACATGTCTGCAGTCGTGCCACACCACAAACAGATATCGGCAGAATACAGCTGAATTCACGCTATAAAAAAGGCAGTCATTGTTAACCCCTACTTAGGCAAGGGTCTTGAGTACACATTTCTAAAAAACTGATGATATACTATCATACCAAACCACACACCCCTCAAAGTATTTGATCTTTTCTGTACATGTAAAACAGAAAGTGAGATAAGGGTTGTGTAAAGCCTACTTGATGTCATAAAATTTCAGTTTGAGTGAACTTGAAAACTACAAACTGTGTCCAAATAAGATACTGTACTCAGATTGACATTTCCACACATCTTTTAGCTAATCTGCATTTCCATAACATAAAGTTCACAGCTGTGTGTTAATATAACATCAAAGGATTATTTTTGAGCTTTTGTGAGAGTTAAAGCCTGATCTTTATCATCTGCTTTATGTAAGGAGTCATTTTCACTGGAATCTTTTGCTTTCATAATTGTACTCATGGTTACTTTTGCTCACTCTCAGAGACATTGCAAGCTACTTAAACTACAATAACATTAAAGCAATTTCCATATAAAACAATTCTGAGCAAATTCAAACCAGTATCCAATGAATAACTGAACAACTGCATGACGAGCTGTGACTGCTGCAGGACACCCAGTACCGGTGCAGAGCACAGCAGCACTGTTTCTGTACACACTGATAAGAGCTGCAGCTGCCTCTGTACTGTTGACATGCTGTTTAATCTACACAGCAACTGCAGACAATATGCTGCACAGCCTCTGAATTACACTCTTAGGCACACACACCTTAATTGGAAAGGAACAACCATATCTCATTAAGCAGTGAGGTCAAAATCAGCTCTAAGGTGCAGGATGTTTAGTTTAACACTCCGTAGTAAGGCTGACGTCAAGCCGCCCACTACAGGAAATGAAAGAGGTCTGATAAAGAAGACCATCCTCTGTGATGCGTACTTCAAGTAAATTAGGTGCTGGTGTGATTGTATTAGTTCCAGCAAGGTGTCGGCAAGGTGATAATGGAATTACCTAGAAAATACCAACCAAATATCAGATTCAGAGACCTAAATAACTTTGAATATTTTCTTTTATGTGCGGGATTAAACTTTACAACTATGATTATTAATATTTGTTTGCTTGGTTTGGAGCTGTTATATACATCCAGTACATCACAATACAAATATGACATTCTGAATAACTTAAAAACACACAATAATCCAGATCACAGCCGTCAGTCTAAAGGCCACTGTTTCTTCTGAGTGCTTCAAGTGACATGAGCTGTGCAGCCTCCTCTCTGTTTCTTAACAGCCATGAGGAAACTTGCAGCTGCGCAAAAAGTTACTTCAAGCTTCACTTCACGTGCAGTGTTTTGTAATAACTTACTGGTTTCCAGATTGCATAGGGCAGTGTATGCTGTATCCAGTCTGCTGAGAGAAGGATCCCCAGGAACCAGAAGAGGCATATATTGAAGTCTAAAACACACAAAAGGATAGTCAGGCTTTTTTTCTCTTTACAGCTTTCTCGATACTTACAAATTGAATAATTGGATGCAAGGGTTATCATTTCCAGTGCATCGTTCTGATCAAACTATGAATAATACAGTAGTTCTTTAAACTTTTGTTACAATTCCTCAGAACTACATAATGTCTGTAGTTGACTAAGAGGAGTGTGTTGGCCTTATTTGTTCCTCTTTGACTATGAGAAGGGTTTAAAGGGTTGCTTCAGCTAAACAGAAGAAAAAAAAAAAGCACAGTGATGATAGTTTCACTTTCGTATGCAGAGTTTTTGAGAAATTCTCCAGAATTTCAATCACTAGTATATTACAACAGAGGTGTGGAGAACTTATTTCCTGTGATTAATATTTTTTGGTACTGTTTATTTGTTTGAGGACACTTTAAATTAAACGTCTGGTTTCAAATCTATTTCTTATGTCACACCAAAATTTAAATTCCATTCTGCTTTAGTTACAGAATAATAAAGATATAAAGAAAACCTCAAATATAAACTGAGTGAATGCCTAGATACTTCCAGGAGTTAGTAAGGGAAAATTTGGTGGCATTACCTCCAAATTTTTACTGTCTTCTCCACAGAATTCTGAATAACTCCACCAATAGGATCACTTCATCTTTTTTTCTCTCTATATATATATTTGTATGTAAGCAACTTTAGAGGACTGTTATTAAACAAAGGCCACATAAATAGTTGTAATGGTTTAAAGGGTTGTGTCTTTACTTTATATCTTAATTAAGCTCAGTGTTTACCTTCAGGGGAAATTAAAGGGCCAATGCAATCAGCAGTTTATCAGTGAGTGTGTAATTTAACAATGTAAAGGTCTGTGCTTACTACATACTTAAACAGATGAAATTTAAGTATGAAAACTCACACTTTAGATGATTACTACGACAGTTAAAATGTTTTACTTACACTTAACAGTGATCGTTATTCTTACCAAAATGCTATAAATGAGAAAAAGAACAACCCACATTTTTTTCAAGAAAATTACCTGATCTGAACCATATATTGAACCATAAATTCAAAGTGTACCTCGGTGTTTGAGGGGGCCACAGAGAACAAGCTGCTGTCCAGCTGAGGACCTTCTGGATGCAGGTAGTTCTCCCCGTCCATGGCCAGCGCTGAGGTGAGGGTGGGCATCAGACCACAGCTTCACACATGACCACCAGCTGATTTAGACTATGCACCCTTCTACCGCCACCCACGAGCTGGCTGTGTATGAGATGGTACCTTTAACAAGGGAAAATACTCTCCATGACCTGAAGAAGAGAAAGAGGGAGGGACAAAGATGTTAGAAAAGCTTCAAAAATCAATATTGTATAAAACAGTCAACCACAATCCATTAGCGTCACTCAGTTAGTCAGAGTAGGTGGCGATCATGTGACTGCAATACATCTTGTGATTCATTTAATTCCATAAGAAGACATGAATGAAAACTCCTTGAGTGTTAACATGTTGAAATACAATAACAGTATTCATATGGAGCTAATTAAAGAAACAACAGGCTCCTCATTCCAAGTCTGATTCCAGCTGCATTTGCAACCACAAAACTGAACTCTGATCTTAGTCACAACCCGGATTGAGATTAGATCCGATTGATTGATAGCCCTCATTAGCTGGTTGTCATCTGACATTACTGAAGGTTTCAAATTCATTTGAGGACCTATTAAGACCACAGTGGGAGGTCCTCAGTGCAAATCATATGGAATCAAGAAATGCTGAAAAAAATACAAGTACGCTGCACAGAGTTGTAAATTTTAACACAATAAAACTGAGTGTATACACACACTTTCACTTTCTGTCTGAATATTACAGCAAATTATAGTTCAACCTGTACATGTGCCCAATGAAAAGGCAGGTCAAACTGGCTCGACTGGACTGACTGGACACAGGTAGAGGGCTTTCCGCCACGCTGCAAAGATTCCCACTCCAATCTCTTCAACACGCACACTGGCACATATGGTACTTTTATCCTGGTCTAAAGAGATTTCATATCATCAGCTTGACTCACATTGCTTTTGCAACCCGTGAATATTTCCAGTAAAATATTTGCATGCTCTTAAAAGACCAGACAACAACTCAATTTCCAGACAAAAACTGAGCCTATTAAAGAATTTTCTTCAACTTGTAGGGAGAATTTTTTGCTATTAATGTTTCCAGGTGTGCTGTCCAAGCAAACAGACAGGCAACAAAAAGAAAAACCTAAACCCTTGAGCAGGTTTCCCGTGCCTCATCTTATGCTGTGCTGAAAATCAGTACAAACGTGTTTTGAAAGCTCCCCCTTATTCTACAATGAAATATTTCTGTCCTGATGGGAGTGGTCTTTTATTTACTGTCTCTAACAAGTATTTGATGATGTCAATCATTTGCTATGTTGCCTTCAATGACAACAGCTAAACAGCACTCGAAGAGTTTTGGTAAAAAAAATCTCTGTTTTCTGCAAACAATAAACACCAGATTAAAGAATATATTTGTAAAAATTCCCTCTGGCAGCATCCAAAGGTCATAAACAAGCAATCTCAAGTTGCACATGTTTTGCTTTCCATCTATTTTTCCCCCTTTTTCTTAAATGCATCACCCATCAGCAAATAACAAGGTAGTATAAAAGAACATGACTGAAATTGGTGCTGTGAAGTACTTTTACCCTTATTTAGTGGACTGCAGGGAAGCAGGGGTATGCTTCTGTTTAGATTTACAATCTAAGCTTCCCAGATAAGCTCCCCATCATTTCAAGAGCTAACAATTACTTTTAAAAAAGAAAAAAAGAAGTATGATTTACTAAAAAACCCTAAATCAAATATAGCAGCTTGCATTTCTGTTACTTACAGGTAAGTCTCATATAATAAATAGAGATCATGAACGAGTTTATCTTCAGCTCATATGTATTGAGAACATGTGTGTTTCCCCTTTATGTTGAGGGAACATCATATAAAATACTAAATCCACTTTAACTACAAGAACAAAAACATGTAATCAAACTGAATTCCAGTCCAAATGCTTCACAAATGTCCACCAGTTTGACAAGCAAAATCTTTCAGCACTTTGCGCTCGATGTCTGCGTAACATCAGTAACACTCTCTTGCAACAAACTAATCAAACTGCTCCCCTCCTTCCCCTCCTTCCCCTCACCCTTCCTTCATTCCTCCCTCCACTTTTCTCCCAATCTGGAACACAGGCCAGACGTGTTCACTGGGGATAAAGCTGAGGTAATAAATCCTAATAGAGTTCATGTGGATCTAAATAAGAGGACCTTTGTGTGTCTGAGTGTGTGCATGTGAGGGAGATAGAGACCTAACCCGACATATCCCCTGCTCATATGGCCAATAGACACAAAGGGAGGCCATTTTCCCTGCAGGCTGCCAGTCTGATACCGTCTGGATAAGGGTGAAACAAATGTGGGGGAGCACAACGGTAACAACCAACATATTACTGAGGCAGGAGATCAGAGGCAGAAGTATATGATTTAAAACACATTATATTCCATGAAAACAATATTTGGGAAAGATAAGTATAACATGTAAGCAAAATGATTTGTGACCGGACATGTGACAGCAGAAACCACTTAACTTTTCCTCTTTAGTCTCAGCTTGTGCCCCTATCTCCCCATTCCCCCTTCAAAGCTAGCTTACCACCATTACAATAAAATCAGTCAATAAAATAAAGTATTTCTCATTTTTTCATTAATTTTCATTTCATTTTCATTACATCTTCAAAATAAATGGCTTATTTTTCAACATTCTTATTTATAAGAAACAAGTATTTCCTCTACCTCTTCCTGGAATGTTGCATGTACCTCATTCCCTCTACCACCCTCCAAAGCCATGCTGGTGTCTGTCTCTTAGCAACAGAAAAATGTGTCTTTTGCCTCCCCTGGTGCCACAACCCCCACCCGTCCAGAGAGCCTCTGAGGATAATCGATACTGATTATTGTAAGAGTGGTCCCAGATATTCTCTTCCTGTAAGGTCTCTCATTACCGGAAAACAGCAGAACCCCCGCTCCTATCTCCTGCAGGGAGGTGACGAGGCAAGCTATCACAAGGAAGAAATGGGTTATCAGTATGTGAGAAAAAAAAAAAAAAAAAAACAACTCCTGAAGAGAACTGTCCACTTCAGGATAAGGGACATAAGGAGTCAATACAACAAAAAGCATAAAAATAAAAGTAGCAAAGTACGACCCTGCTTTGAAACTTTTATACTACTGAAGCCCCTCTGCAGTGAACTGAACTGAGTCTTCTGGAGTGTAATCCTTTCAATCCGTTCATCACGTCAAAGGTTACTGCTGGTTTTTGTGTAGCCCTCTCTGATGTGTCTCCACCTCTCTCTCTCTCTGGGTGGTCTGATGTAAGAGTTTTCTGCAGCCAGATTAATCCATTTCATGTGCAGCATTTGTACAAACTTTAAAAACTGAGACAAAACGCACACACTGGTCACATAAAAACTCATTACGCGACCAGACGAGAGACTGCTGGAGCAAAAATAGACTTTGACTTGTAAAATGATAGTTTCTGTGATGTGACAATACAACAGGCCATTTGGTTTCCTTAAGCTGCTTGAGTCACTGAAATTAACAAGCAACACACCTCCATTTTTGTTTGTTTGTTTTTAAATGATACAAGGCGCTTTAGCTGCAGAATCCTACATGTTCTTACAGGTACTGTAAGTAGAAGCTACTGTGTGGTTTTAATGGTTATCTGATTATGTGCTGTGGCCTTTGCTACCCTGTCAGAGCACATGGCGATCATCCAGGGAAGTGTGACTTCCTTAAGCTGCTAAGACACAATTAATGCTCACGAGGAGAACCACAACCCTGCCTGCGCGCGCGTGTGCCATCTCACTAACAAATGCACAATCACATGTGCAGTGTTGATATAAAATCATAATTTTCCACGCGATACCATTCTTGTGCAAATACATATCACAAAGGACATTGCTCATCAAGCACGAATGTGACTCTCAGGCTTTTATATCAATTCTTGTAAAACACATTTGTCTATAAATGAAATGACAAAACTGGCACTCAAAGGTTGCATGAGAAAACGATGAATTTCTGCAGTTTAAAGCCATAGTTCATATCACACTCTATCTTGAGTAGCAGTGTGGCACTACTATTCTAAATATTAAGCTACATTTTTAAAATCTCATGTCAGTGATGAAATCTGCAGCCTTGTTAGTTCTCATGTGTTCTCATTCATCTTTTTTAGGACAATGATAAGGGGCCACAAAAAACTCATTATAATTAGTTCTACTCAGTCTTTATTAAACACATGTTTTTTCATTGTTGTGTCACCATTTAAGGACGGTGTCCGTGAATGGTCAATCAACTTTTTGTGTAAAGTGAAAGCCTTTAAAGCCTTATTATGCTCCCTGACAGAGCAGCAACCTCCAGTGGTCAACTGTGAAGCCACCTGGAAGTCTGAAAAAATTGTAGTTCACTCTTCATCAGCTGGGGACTGGCAGCAAAACAGCAACTTCACAGCATAAATAAACATGTTTACAGCCTAGTTCAAAAAATCATTTTAGGTTCTAATAGGTCAACTTTACCTTCGTGTCGTGTCTGTGCGGGGGGTGAATTTTTGATAGACAAAAATTCTGATAGACAGGCGGCAGACTGGGTGCTGATTTTAGCCGTTGCGGCTAATAGTTAGTTCCCTGCTTGCTCTCGGGAAGACCTCTGCCTGTAGCAGAGTAGCACAACGATGGTTTTTAGCCAGCCAACAGCAAGCCCAAGCATGCCTTACCTTAGCCCACCAATTAGAGGGCTAATCTTTGTTAGCTTCTGCTAGTTTCGAGTTGCTCAGTTAGCAATTAGCTCAGAGTACGTTGGTTGTCAATCATTTGCCCATTTTTGTTTTTTCTGGGAGTGACGACACACACAATGCTGCAAAGATGGCGATGATGGGAACGCTCAACTGGCTTCACTTTTAGCTTTTCAGAAACCAACAGGTGACGTAGTGGAAGGTTCGCCCCTCTTTTTAATGATCTATGTCCTTGACCTACGAAAAAGGTACATCAATTTCAGAGCCACCTTCATACATCCATGCATCTTTTACATTGCCATGGTCATTAAGCCAATTAATCCACCAGTCAGCAGTGCTGAGTTCCAAGTTCCTCTCCGTGAGCTGCTGTCAGTTTAAGACTATGGTTCGGGACAGTGCTCCACCGTTGTTTACAACTGCCAAATATGCCAGACACACTCACACAGTCATTCTTCAACAACTCTGCCATTACTACAAATGTTTCCATCATCTGCTTCTTGTTCTTCTTCTGCTTTTTTCCCCCTACTGTTTCGCTTCTCTGGTTTTTCTTTTCACTGGTTGCATGTTAGCTTTGCAGCTCCACACTGACCCTGCAGTTTCTGGTGGCACTGCTCCGTTTTCTGCATCAACTGACAGATGCACAAGCCCCCTGAAAACAGACCAAATTACACATATAACCGATGGAGGAGACGGAAGAAACTGTCCAGCGAAACTGTCCGTCCGACCTTTAAGTCTATCAAATGATCTATGGGCTTGGTTGAGGGTGACACAAGACTAACTAAGCCCATTTACATGAGCCCATTAAAATCTGATAACTGGGAGTAATCAGATAGTTATTATAATTGACTCTGATGCATCTATAAACACTTTTTAAATACAAGATTCAAAACATCCCTTGACTGCATTTTCCAGTCCGTTATCGAATTTCCTTCAGAGTGCGTACATATGCAGTCACTCAACTTCCTTTTGCATTCAAGACATTGGTCTTTGGGGGTAGCTGTTAATGTGGGCGCAAATAAGTCGGCAACGATGACTACACATGAATGTTTTACTTTGTACTAAAAGAAGTGATGCACAACAGACACAAACATGTTTAATCTCTGCCGCTACCTACAGTACAGCCACAAGGAGCTAGGCGAATCCAGCAGATGTGTTGGGACATCTTATGGCACCACAGTTACACTGTACTGCTAGTCCCAATCACCTTGTATGTCGACATGGACAGCAGCATGTATGTCTGGACAGTTACTGACAAGAGGCTCTTTACCCATAATCTAAGAGTTATTCTGTTTTTTATATTAGTTAGGCATCAGCAAATAATGTCAACTCTGATTCATCTGAACTGCTTTAACACCTGACAGTCCACACTGAAATATAAAAACCAAATCTCCTTATAATTCATCAAACGTTTGTAAAGAAATAGCTTCAAACCTTTGTAAAGGCTTTAAATTCTATATTTCATTTCTAGTATTTAGGCTGCAGGACACGACTGCACATGATCCGTTTGTGTTGGTGACCAAATGATTTTTTATCAAGAAGAGAAGATTCACTAAAATCTATCATTAGCTAAAACAACAACACAAGTGTCATCATAGCACTAGCTAGAAAGTTCAGCAGATGTCTGTGTGAGTTTGAGAGCAGCTGCGTATGAGAAAACATCAAAGTAGGATCAAATTTTATTTAGTGCAGATTATATCATCATTACAACTTTCAGCAGTGTTATCACATATCACGTGTTTTCCAGATATTGTGCAGCCCTAGTCTACATCAACAAAGACGCCAGAGTATTGGGTAGAAATTTAGGTGTGTTAATCTGATTTCTCATAATCAAATACCTGCCATTATCTGATGAAGCGTATCAGATTATGCTCTCTACATGACAACTTAAATTATTTAATAACTCCAGAAATCAGGTAATGATTCATTTTTGGCCTGCATGTAAACAGGCTCACTGTTCTTGCTGGTGTGCTGCAAAACATCTGATCTGTCGTGACTGCAGGTTAAATGTGGATAAGTGAATGAGGGGGAAATGATGGGAAAAAGAATAAAAAAAAGATGATGAGATTGTGGGATTTATGTAGCAATCACAGACATATTGAGAAATAATTTACCCCATGGCACAAATACATAAAAGCTTCCCCACCACTCCTTCTACATTGGACCAAGGCATCCTGACTGATAATAGAGCCAAACCGTAACAACTGATGTAAACCAAAGGGACACATTTTGTGTCTGTTTTATAGCTGCTTGTTGTCACTTTGAGTTTTTCTGTGGTTATCTCTCCTTTTTTTCTGTTGCGGTCATTTTGTGCCTCTGTGAGGTCAATGTGATCATTTTGCATTTCTCTGCAGCCATTTTTTGTTTCTTTCAGTGACATTTTGGAAGCGGAGCTCAGAGGCCTATGGGATTACACAGCCCCGCAGGTCGGCACCGTAATCCATCCATGAAAGTGACACAGCTGCACTTTCAACAAACTTGCATCTATTGCAACGGTGTCAGCATACATACTTCTCTCATGTGACAGGCAGCCCTCTGTTGGCATGTGTTATTTTTCTCATCTTGTTGTAGTCTGCGTCTGTCTTCGCCATTAACAAGCCGACTAACTGCTGTACAGCCATTCATTCCAGTGAACAGTACTCACTCATCACCAGTCTGAGTCCATCAGTATTACAAATAATCAGGTTAGAAATGATCATGGTCCAGCTGCCCTACACCAGAGCAGCAAGGGGGCTATTAGCTGGTTATGATTGCCTTGACTGGCTGGATTCATTAGCTACTGTGATGAAATATTTATAACAGGAACAAGTTACTTCCCTGGGAAACACACGGCTCAATCATTCAAATAGCCTACATTATTAATCAGTACCTTTTTTTCGACACAAAAAGTCTATACTCACCCCGATGTGGACAAGCACAGATGTATGCTGCACACACTCGAGCATAAAGACATTAGCTACCTTTCTTTTGTAATTTCCCTTGTCTGAATTTTAATTTAGTGTTACAATCAGGGCCATAAAAATGCTGTGAGCTGCCAGTAACTGAATAGGGCACCATACAGAAAATAATGATCAAATGACGGTGTAACTGATTCTGCTATATTATCGAAATCCAGGAAATGGAAACAAATTTCATTTTTAAGAGTCTCTGTTGTTATTGCATTTCCACTATTCAAGTATTCATCAAATAGTCCCCGTGGACTGGGACAGCACAGGAACATATTGATAAGAGGGTGGCTACTCTAAAAATTTGGTTCAACTGAAAAGCAGGGTTCAAAGATTAAACTGCTAGGACCAATGAATCATAATTAGATCTTCATCAACCTCTTCCAAGTGGCCCCTCAGTACCAGTCTGCCATCATGATGAACATCTTTGTGCCAAAGTGCCATCTGAATGAGACATTAAAGTCATTTATCTGTAAAACAAGAGCTTAATTTGGCTTTTGAGGTTTTGATGATTAGATGAAGGCTTTGTTCTGGTAAATAAAAAGAATATCAGAAAAAAAAGGGGGGGGGGGGCTAAGAGAAATGAAAATTGAGGGCACAGATTCTGCATATCACTGAAACACATATACAAACGCAAAGGTGAAAAACAATAAATAAAACAATAGTTTGTAGCTTGATGGCACTCATTTTGGAGATAATACCTCTACTTCAACTTCCAACACCCACCAGAAATAGATCAAAGGCTGAGTAGATCAAAGAGGGAACAATCCACTTTGCCCCGTTTTCCTCCATCATCTAATTTCCTCTGAATAAAAAATGGTGACACATGCTAGCAGCATGCAGCTCTTTAGCTTTATTGCTCTGGTTAAAGTTGTCTGGCTAAAAGAGAACCTTTTTTTTTCCCCTGAATGAATTCGTCAAGAATATATAAACTAAGTAAACAGAAGCAGATAAAGTACATTTACAAATTATAAGTGCTTGCAAAATTAAAAATTTTGCATGGGTCACACCCAGAGGGCTAGACATAGCAAAAAAGCAGCTGATGCTCTAAAATAGAGAGATAATCTCAGATATTAAATGCTGCTATGCTAAGTATGTAATAACTGGTTCTTACTTTGGTCAATCAAAATTGAACTTCAATCGTTGCAATAAGAATTAAAAAAACAAAAAAAACGCTTCAAAAGCAGAGATGTATGCTAATATTTATCCAAGTGTATAAACTGTTCTTATGTTAAGAGGACACATACAGTGGTTTCAAAAACAAAACATTTCCCCCTCATTCCTCTTTCTTCCTTTTATCATGAGACGCTTCCCACCCTTATGCAGTAGTTTACTCATATCAGCCCTTTCGATTCTTAAAATGTGGACCTTCTCATTCTCAATTTATGTCACACTCCTACTCTCACTATTTCCATCATCTGCCACATGTTATCTCACTGATATTGTCTATTTTCTCTTCTTTCCCATTATGTATTATTTTTCTGTTTCTCTAACCAACTTCTGTATATGTTACCTGCTTTTTCTAATATTCTTATTTATTTTCCCATTTCTATACCTCACTCAAAGTCTGATCCCCACAGGGATCCTGCCACTCAGATGAGGCAGTTACCTCCTTAGCCCTGAATCTCAACTCTTTCCTGCTGTAGGCTTTCAGAGTCGGTATTGACACCAAACAGAGGCAAAAAAAATTTTTTTTAAAAATCACAAGCAAACTCCAGAGCAGAGAGAAGCAAATGGCCCAGACTACTAAAATGTAAAGCAGAAAATTGTGTGCTATAAACTTTACTAATGCTTTATTGCAGTTTTAACCCAGATAGCACCCTTCTCCCCTCTTCATGACCTCTGCTCTCTGACAGGCATGAGAGCTTTACACCCCATGCACAAAGACAAGAAACCTTTCTGTTTGTCATGCCACTTTGCAACATTAAGTTCAGAGACTTGTTATTTTGAAACAGGTGTATTAGAACAAGGAAACATGGAATAAATGCAGGACAAGGGCCAAGGTTCACCACCACTGCTATACATGGTTATGCTCAGGATATTCAGCCCATTTCAATTGGAAATGCATTTTGGGTAAACTAACTGACAGCAAGGAATTTGCAACATATGCACTGTTGGTTTCATGCAAAGTTATAGCTTTAATGCACATCAAAAGCAGCTGCATGTTAAAGTGAAAAGAAATTGCAGGTTTTCATTTGTACAAATAAAATGTTGACGTTTTCGAGTATTCTGTCTAGTTTCGATCATATCATCAATTATGTCGCCATCGCAAATTTTATTATTCATATTGTGATAAATATATTTGGCCATATTACCCTGCCCTAACCAACTAGATGTCACACTAGAGTTGCAGACTAACTACAAAATAAAGAGCTAGGGGCGGGAGATAAATTGAAATCTAGGCAAGACAAGTTTATTCAGCACATTTCATGTATAAAATTCAAAGTGCTTTACATAAAACATTAAAAACATTACATTGGGGTACAGAAAAAAATAAAAGATTAAAAAGTAAAAGAATAAAAAGCATGACTTAAAATGAAAAAAAAAGAGAGAACATTAAATACAGTATATTCAATGTAGCCAGAGTTGTTTTGGTGTGCAGTATCTAAATTGGCTGTATCACTAACACAGAGTACAAATTGTTGTATAAGTGTTTTAAACCATCTAGATTTGATATTCTTCATAGTTTAGTTTCTCTCCAGAAAACTCTCCTACACACATGCATGTTGATGTTTCAGGACGCAGGAAATTCTACTCAATTCAGCTTGATTTGTACAGTGGAAATTCACAACAACATAATTTCAGGGCACTTGACAAACAAGTCAGTTAATTCAAGTCAATTCATTGTATTCTAATCAGTATTCATACAAGCTAATTCATAAAAAATTACAGCCAAGTTAAGGAAAGAATAAGACATGTGGAGACTTTATGTATGCAGTCTGCTAGCATGCTAGTTTACAAGCATTAAGAGATGGAAGCTGAATGTGAAATGTCCACACGCCTCAGAAACTACTACAACGATGAGGAGATTCTGATTGTTCCAGTGACGTGAAGTAGGCCTGCACGATTTTGATAAAAAACCTAATTGCGATTTTTCTGACAAATATTGCGATTCGATTTGCGATTTTTACATTTGATAGTTTTAAATGCATAAAACTAAAATTATCAATGAAAGAAGTTGTTACTTCTACAACAATGATCTACTTAAAAAACTATTTGTGTGTCCAGCATCCTCTTCTGCTTCTGTCTGATGTTGAACCTGACAAATCTCTAATAAAAACTACACAGTGATGGAGTTTGTTCAGTGTTTTGTGATAACTACAAAATCGATTCATTATAGTTACTAACTCCATCTCCCAAAAGTAACAGCGTTTATAACGGAGTTTAAGCTTTGTAAAAATAATCACTTGGGAAAGTAATAATTCTGTTACTTTTTAATATTCCCATCGGCTTAACTTTAATATCTCTGTTGAATTATTCCTGATAAATGTGAATATAACATCTCACCAATGAATGAAACAGAAACTTAACAGAATAAATCACTAACAGAATCTTGGACAGTCGGACTGATGGATGTCTGAGAGGAGCTTCAGCTCTATCTGCTTCCAGCCAACATGCAGAAACACGTAGTTTTAATGAACATTTCACGTTGTTTATGTCTTTTATCTCTGAGACAAAAACTCCCGTTTGTGATTCCAGTTTATAATTTTTCCCGTTTTCTCTGGAGTCACTGTTGCTGTGTCTCTAGTGTGTGTGGTTGTGTGCACCTGTGTTCACATGCGCGGTGCGCGCGACGACTTGTGTTTGCTGACAGTTCATCAGTCACCGTCATCACTTGTTTGTCGCTGTTTTATAAACTGGATGTATAGTCCTGCGCCTCTGCCAGGTTTGTGACGCCGCCACCACCGCTGCCCTGCAGAGGCTCCACACGAACATCTTCCAACCTGCCATGCAGCTCGTTTGAACAGTGATCACATGCAGACCAACTCAGGAGTGCATGACGAGTGTCCAGGTGTAATCGTATCACTCCGCCTCCTCTAGTGCCGTTTCTTTTAACGCCATTATTCCATCACTGTTACCAGCTGCTCCTCTCCCGTTACCCAAGAAGTCCCTTCAGCCGTTGTTATGTAGATCATCAGTCACCATGAAAAAATTTCACTCACAGCGGAACGCGAGGTACACGTGCAGTGTTTGTTGTTAACGCTGACTGCAGCCGTGTATCACCATTTCTGATTGGCCAGCAAGCCAGGAATGCAGGGCGCGACCATTTTGATTGGCGAATAGGTTTGTCACTCAAATGTCAGAGAAAAAATATAAAAATAAAAAAAACTCAGGCTCATGAGGTTAGGTTATCGCAAACCTCAATATCAATGCGGTTTGAGGTTAATCGTGCAGCCCTAACATGAAGCTCTTAATACACCTGAGCAGAACTCCTCCTCCTCGCAGGAGAGTGAGTGTTTCCGCTCTGGGATCACTTAAAAATGATCACTTTGTATGTTTTTCACTGGGTTGACTGGATGTAATTTCTGACATGTGATCTGTCTGCTGGTGGAAATGTAGCTCACCTGTGTGTGTGTGTGTGGCACAGCTTTTAGAAACATAATGTGAAGTAATGACATGATGTTATGTAAATAAGATAGATAACATCAAGCTGTTTAGTTTCTATAATAATAGAACAAATAATAGACCAAAATATAAAGTAGTTCTACAGGAAAGGCAACTTTGAATTACAGAACTTCAGTTGTGATCTGGGGCAAAATACATAGGCTATAACCTCAACAATAATGATGAAACAAAATAACTGAATATCAAACACTATTTTTTATTTAAAGCTTATGAGTACAGGTTTCTGGTTCAACATAAATAACTAAACTGAACTCATTTGTGATTGTTCCCTTTTAACAGGGTTAACCTAAATACTAAGGGTCTTTCTATGCATGATAACGTTGAATTTTCACTGTATCAGACTAGATGTCAACAGACTGAGCTATGTATTGTAAATTGTGATGAAGCCAAAAAATATTGTGATATTCGTTTTTAGATCATATCGCCCAGCCCAACTCGGAGCCCATACGATAGCTCATAATATGTTGATTAAAGAAAGACTACATGGACTCAAACCATTTCCTTTTCTTTGAATCTTTTAACCAAAGAAAGCACATCATTCAGCGAAGGAAAAGCTAGAAAGTTGCTTGCTCTGAAAGAGAGTTCGTGCAAGTCCTGACACTGAAAACAAAGAACTTATGAACAGGAAATATGAAGCATGCAGAGGGATAAAGGGTGTGCACTCTTGTAAGAGCATCAATGCAAACTATACATTCACACACCCAGTAGCTGTTTGCTTTTGCAATACAGTTATAAGTATGGCACAGTTGAAGTTTAATTACGGCTGGAAAATG
This sequence comes from Atherinomorus stipes, assembly GCA_023101725.1. NCBI lineage: Eukaryota > Metazoa > Chordata > Actinopteri > Atheriniformes > Atherinidae > Atherinomorus > Atherinomorus stipes. Next base: position 251,822 of record JALJCO010008701.1, read on the forward strand.
GAAGGAAAATTGCATCTTGCATCTGTCTTTTTAACAGCCTGTATAGACAGTGAGTGGGTCTATGTGAGTATAAAAACACTTTGATCTATAATAGCTCTAATGTAAAGAGCTGTTTCATGTGTTAAAGAGACATGGAATCAAAGTTCAACCCTACTACATTAACAAACGAGGTACAGTGACACTGGAGAGTAAAGCAAGATGACATGGGGGTTTCACAAAGGCTTCTGCAAAATATCTACAGCTCCTTATTGCAATAAAGTCGAGGTGGTTAAAGCTTGTTGCATACTCCACGAGAACTTTTTTCTTGTTCTCGAGGTCAAAAGAACAAGGAAAGTTTGTTTTGGTCTGGTCACTATATACTTCATGAGAAACTTCGTCTACGACAGGGTGGGGATTACTGTAAGGGGGTGTCTTATGTGCAAGAAACAACTCTGACCTGGTTGTTTTAAATTTATGGAGAAATTTCAACTGTGACAAGGCAGGGTTCTGCATGCGGTTGTGTCCATGTTTTTAAACACCAAGTGTTGTATACATTTAAATACTTTGCCACCACCTCAATCACCTAATCCTTAAAACTATCCATGCTTCCTGTTACATGTAAATGATCAACTTTAGGTGGATGATGGTTTAATTTTATTTGATTTACAGTATGGTTAATTGTACAGACTGCTCATTTAAC